>JAIVFH010000046.1:0-257087 GCA_025765595.1 Obelidium mucronatum | reverse complement strand
ATCTTGCAATAGGAGCTTTCTTTCAACAATTTTTTCAAAAACCCAAGTTCGCCTCCTTCAGTGATCATCTCTGTTCGAGACCCTGTGCATATCTTCCATTTTAGGTGAATTAAAAACGTGGGTGGAGGAAACGACATGCCAGGATCTTACGGCAGAAGGAATTTGACGTTTCATTGATTTTGACGCGGTGACTTTCGGCAGTATTTCGATAGAATGGAGGATTACACATACAGAACGCGTATCTATAATTGTGATGAGCATTCAAGTTGACAAAATTGCCGTTACTTTGTGTCTCCAAGAAGCATCTTTGGGAGGATGTGATTCTTTTCCTCATTAAGAACGACTGAAATGACATCCGTGAATGAGTTTAGTTTCACATTTTCTTTGGCATAGTCAATCTGCCGGGAATCAATATCTGTCCAGAAGTACAGTCAGCAACTCAGCACTTTTCCGAACCGAACAACCTAATGCCAAGAATCGCAGTAAAGTATTTCTACGACATGCCAATAATGGATAAATGCAAGAAGCACCAGTTCCTCTGCAAGCATTGCCAGTTCATTATTATGAATGGGCATTCACTTCGAATTACATATCAATGCCATGAATAAAGCCATCCAGACTACATCGTTCCCATCCAGCAATACGCCTTGTCAAGTGCTCCGTCCAAGCAACATAGCCCAATCTGTTGTCTGAACTTAAAGAGCAATAATCACAAAAGGCGAAACTACGTTTACACACCTGTTCGGGATGGGAGGAAGCAAGGTATCTAGAGGAACTTCTAGTCGTAGTTGAAACTTTATCCACAGAACAGCCGCAGTCAGTTCGCGTAGTGCCTTGGGGTTCTTGAAATCAATTGCGTGCACACCGGCTTTTGTGCGATGGACGCTGTCGTGAATCTCAGCCGCACTCAAGACTCTGACGAAAAGTGCTCAACTATTTGGAGAGGTTGGGGTACTCGTCGGAGAGTTCTTTGAAGTCAATTGGAAGCAAGTCAACAGGAGGTCGAAAAGTCATTTTTAAAATCTTTTTCGTCATAAATATAATGAAGTAAACTATTGGTTTATTGATGATGTGTTCGATTGCAAATTATCCCATGATGCCACCGAGACAACTCTTAATGAGATCGCGAGCAAAGGGAATGTAAGAGGCAGAATACCTAAATTTAGAATGTGTTCAGTTTGTTGAACAATATGACAATATCCAACAAGAGTCTACCAGAACAATGCAAGCATCTGAATAATGCAACAGATGATGGTGAGCAAGAAGCTGTGTAGTGTGAATGCCACAACCAAAGTAGCAATCATGGATCCCAAGAAAATAATCGCTGCTGCCAATCGGGAGCTGTCAAACATTTTCTAAAGCAGAGTACTTCCAGTCAATACTTGGAAAGTTTGGGGGACTGAATAATTGACACCTTAAACTGCTGAATGAAACCGACCAAAAAGCCTGTAGATACGATTGACACAATGTTTCCAAACGTATATAACACAGCAAATCCCCCCACATTGGCTGTCGTCAACAACAGCGTCGACTGATCATTTCATTAATGAGCTGAAGTTGTAAATGGCCAAAACCTCACCAAAACACTAAGCAAAACTCCGACTCCAAAGCAGATTCCTGTTTATAGCGTTTGTATCGTATCAGTTACTGTGCATCTAACTGCTTCGAAGAACACTGACCAAAACCATAAAACCGTTGAGTTCTGGTTAGCTTGAAGCCCCCACACATTTCTTCAAGACCCGATGGATCACTGCCTCCAACTCCCTGTGCGACAGTTAGCACAGTTAGTAACCGTCTGATTCTTCAGTCACTCGTAGGCACTAACTGGTAAATAGTCAGTGATAGCCATTTTTAAACAATTTATTGAGTTCCACGAAAAAGATCCTTTAAAAAACAATAGAACAAGACTTCAAAAACTCGTTCTTCATTAAACATCATCATCCATAAATCTTCCAGCCAGATCGCCACTGCCTGTCTTTCCATTGAGTGGCTGGGCCTTCCATTCCAAACACAAAATCAGAAAAAAAGACGAAAACTCCAATTACTGCTGCAGAAAGTCCGAGCATAACCACAGCATGCAAAATCTTTCCCAAGCGCTTTGCAACGTGGTCCGCAATGAACGCAAACAAAATGATAGCGAAATACAGGGCGGGAAAGTAGTGGTGGAGGCTATATGACGAATAAGAAGCCAGCAGTCAGCAGAATAGAAAGAAGAGCCACTTACTACATAACGCGGCCCATGATAAAAAAAGGAAAGTAATGGAGAAACCATCCAAGAACACCAACTTGGCCAGCGAAAATAAAGTTAGCCAAATCAGTGGGATCCTTCCAATCCCCACAGCGTCTTTGATGCCGAACGAGATAAATAAAGCAAACAAATCCAAAGACGAACAGCGAAATAGCCGAACCAATCCAGACAACAGGGTTACCCAGTAAAAAGAACTTGATTTCATCGTCGCCCCAACCACACATTCGCAATCCAACTTCCATAAAGGGCCATTGAAGTGGCTTTGAAGTGAGAGCATCAGGTTCCTTTGTAGGATCAGGAGTCAACGCGTTGTTTGAAGTCCACATTCCAATGTTCAAATCCACAAAATCTCTCAAGAAGTTTTTTGGGTAAGCAGCAGATCCACCAGGTGGCACTAGTTTATGAAAAATGCCATTTAGCGCGAAACACACGGTAAAAAGAACAATCCGTCTTTACATAAAGGATTCCAATGTTGCTCCACATTCCATAAATTCCCAGAGACGCTGGTGTCTCCAGATTTGTCACAGTATACTTCAGCTTGTTTGAATCCCCACTCGGGATAGTTGATACCATCCCCGGAATGGAGGAGACATCTGAGCTGGACGTGACGAATTGCAAAACGAGTTGTCATAGATCTAACTTCACGAGGTTCTCCTTCGATTTTTGGACGTTCGTCCTGATAGTTTTATGATTGTTTAAAACCTGATAGACTCCAAACTACTACAACTGACATGGATAATTTCGAGTTCCCAGATGTCATTGGTATCAAGCCAAGTTGCATTACCATAACCACTGACTTCCCATTGAGATTTAGTTATTGGAGCAGGAAGAGCATGACTGTGAAGGATCTTTCCTGTTCCTTCATGCACTGGAATTCCAAATATTAAACGCAGTACAAAGAGCGCCCCAACAAAGAGATATTACTCAGTCTGAACTGATCTCCTTCGCGTAAATATCTAATTTCCTCTCCTTGGGGCATGGAAACCGTAGGTGGAGTCATCACAATCCAATGGTTGTTGCTATCTTTGTGGTGATAGCAAGTAACTTGCTGCTGCTCAGATCCAGACGCTCCTGGTGGATATGTTTGAATGTGGGAATGAAGCAAGCCACCGCCTCGCTCATTGTTCTTGATGGAAATTTTGGACCCAAAGGCGACGGCTGAAAAAACAGGGTAAGAATACACGTTTCAAAACGAGAATCAACAATGTCGCACAAATAGGGTTCTCGTGGAAGTTATTTCCCTCCAAGTTGGCTTGAAACAAGGAGCTCATTTGAGCATCTCCTTCTCCAGATCTGTTCAGAATCGCGAAATGCGCCCAGAATGACAGCACATAAACAGACATTGGCAAAACAATCAAGAAAGCGATTCGGATTACCCAGTGGTACAGGTATCTGCGCTAAAATGCAATTTATATCAGCCACGAAAACAGCCTCAATGAAACACACCACTGGCATCTTGATATCTCCGAGCATATCCCATAAATCCTCGAGAGTATTAATTCCGACCAATGCAATGACGAACAAACCGACCCATTTGACACTGTTTCAATCAGCATCATTCAGTAATTTTACATGCCTTTTAAGTCAAAATGACCTTAAACAGCAGCCAAGAGAAACTCCCAAATATGCCATCCAAATGTGCCACCGAGGCGATAAGGGTTCCGTCTTTTGGTAGTTTCTGAAAACAACAAGACAGTATGCAGACAAGGCAGTGAAGAAAAGTAATAGCGAATCAAGCAAAATAAATCTGCTGATCGAAAGCAGAGCAACATCTGTCCAGCGTGTGGTTTAAGTATTCATCAAGTGACAAGTGGAAAGGCAACGAACATACCAAAGGTGACCATTACAGCCAAAAATACACTCCCCAGCAACGATAACTTCAGCTGGATTCCAGTATAGAACCCGAGCGGAACCATTAAGGCACCAATTAAAGAGCAGAAAGCTCTCATTCCAGTGTAATTCAAAGTCGGTGGGTACTTGGCACCAGACTCGAAAGCATATTGGCCGTCGTAACCGACAAAGAGTCCAGCAAGCCCAAGCAACATTTTTCCAAGAGGAGGGTGAACATCATGGTAGAATTCACGTTTGATGTAGAATGACGCAAACTTGCTGTCTCAAGAAAAATACTTGGTCAGGAAAACGTCAGAGCAATAACAGAATACACACCCAAAGTGAGCCTCATCCCTGGTATAAATTATTTAAGATTAGAGCCACGCTGAGTTTCTAGAACAGCAAGTGTAAATTACCAGACAACAAAGTCAGCGAAACCCAGCTTGTAGAGCCGAGTGAAGAAGGCAACGAGAGTCAGAGCAATTCCGACATATGAAACAAGCGGACTTTGGCCAACTGATTTCACAGATTTCTTTGGCTGGACGGGTGGATCGTTGTGAGCAATTTGGCACTGACACTTTTCACCCAACCTTTGATTTCCCCTGTGGATCAGCATCCGAAACAGCTTCAACTGTTTCCTTCAATCTTTCCTTGGAATCTACAGTCGCTGTCGCCTTGTCGGGAACAAGACGTTTACGAAGCTCGGTTTCAGCCATTTTTGGTTGGATAAATTGCCTTGCTGGCAAAAGCAAGGGGTTAATTAGAGTCACTCAACAACTGGCAAGAGTATTCGAGTCATGCTTTCGTGATTCGTGAGTTTACTTCCGTGGATAATGAAGGATATTCCCAGCTGAGAAATCGATAGCTTAAGAGATATTGAACACTTCTTAATTCAATAACTTTGTTTATTAATTTATTAATTTCCAAAAGCGTTTTTGCTTTGTTGAAAGGAAATATCATTTCTGGTGAAGGAATCCAAGTGGAACGCGCACACTGAGAAAAAAATCCAAACACAAATATGAGCTACGACCGGTTAGGCCAACACTTGCTGCCCCACTTTCAGTCAAAACTAATGCTGGAAATAGTGCATTGACAGTCTTTTCTCCTGATGGTCACTTGTTTCAAGTCGAATATGTAAGGACGACCAGAGTCGAGTTGATTAGGATTTAACGCTGGACCCCCTCACCATCAGGCTGTTGAGGCTGTGCGTAAAGGAACTTGCGCGGTAAAAACCATCTTCAAAGCCTTTTGAGTCTGTCGTTTTTTGGGGTTTTGAACTGCTGTGGTGTGTAGGTTGGAGTTCGTGGACAAAACATTGTAGTCCTTGCGGTTGAGAAGAAGACCACTTTGAAGCTTCAAGATCCACGAACTGTGCGTAAAATTGCTCTGTTGGATGACCACGTCTGCATGGCTTTTGCTGGTAATACCAGGCGAAACTCTCAAAAATCTATCATCAAACTGAATACGCGATTCTAGGATTAAATGCGGATGCCAGAGTTCTCATCAACAAAGCACGTATCGAATGTCAATCCCATCGCTTGACTGTGGAAGACCCCGTTTCAATTGAGTATATCACTCGTTACATTGCTGGCGTTCAGCAGGTAAAAAGGCGTGCACGACCCGTATGCTTACGCCCTGTTAAATATAAATCATTTGGAACAGAAATACACTCAAAGTGGTGGTGTCCGTCCTTTTGGAATTTCCACGTTGATTATTGGGTTTGATTCCGACAAGGTCCCTAAGCTATACCAAACAGATCCATCAGGGATCTACTCTGCTTGGAAGGTTTGTAACTTAACACCATTGTTTCAGAATTAAACTTTCGATTTTTTTTTGCAGGCTAACGCAATTGGTCGCAGCTCGAAAACGGTCCGTGAGTTCCTTGAAAAGAACTACAAAGAGAATATGACTGACGACGAGAGCATCAAATTGTCTATTCGTTCTCTCTTGGAGGTATTTGGTCTCAACTGTGGATTTTTCCAGAGTGCTCACACAGAAAACAGATTGTACAAACTGGCTCAAAGAATATTGAAGTGTCAGTCATGGGTCCTGACAGTATTCTTAGAAACTTGACTCCAGAAGAAGTTGAAGCCGTTGTAACCGTCATTGAAGCTGAAAATGCCGCGGAGGCTGCCGCGAAGGCTCCAGCTGGATCCTCAACCGCCAAGTGAAGTTAAGAACATGGGGTTTTTACATAATAAACAAACACAAACAAATGGGCAAGAGCAATATTATTGAACAAAAGGCTTTGAAACACAAATCCACCAAAAGGCTCGTTACATCTAAAAACACTGTGAGCAAACAATTAAGCCAGCGCAAAAATCTACTACTCACAGCCATCAAATATCTCGGCGTGGCGCTAAACTTTGCATAGCTCTTGATGACCTTTTGCACAGCCTCCAAAAAGTCCTTCTCGGTAGCCACCTTTCTTCTCGCTCTAATAGCATACATTCCAGCTTCAGTACAAACACTGCGCAATTCAGCACCGGTTGCATTCGGACAGAGTCTGGCAAGAAGCTCAAAACGGATATCACGTTCCACAGACATGCTGCGAGTATGGATCTTGAAAATATGGGCTCGACCTTCAAGGTCAGGGAGATTGAATTCCACTTTTCTGTCCAGACGTCCTGGACGGAGAAGAGCAGGATCCAAGGTATCTGGTCTAAAAAAAAATTGCCCATTAAAATTAGTCATGGACGACGGTATCAAAAATCGATTCCATACCTGTTGGTAGCCATAAGCACCTTGATATTTCCACGAGGGTCAAATCCATCCAATTGGTTAATCAATTCCAACATTGTACGTTGGACTTCATTGTCTCCTCCCGCACCATCATCAAAACGAGCCCCACCAATCGCATCAACTTCATCAAAAAAGATGATGCATGCTTTTTTGGTACGAGCCATTTCGAAAAGCTCTCGAACCATTCTAGCACCTTCTCCAACATATTTCTGAACCAGCTCAGAACCAATCACACGGATAAATGTCGCATCAGTCCTGTTGGCGACTGCACGAGCACAGAGCGTTTTGCCGGTTCCTGGAGGCTATTAACAGAGCAACTTAGTTTGTCAGTGGTATTTGCAAGAGCTACTTACGCCATACAATAGCACACCCTTGGGGGGATCAATACCAAGGTTCACAAATCGTTCAGGCTGTCATAGAATATGCCAATATCAGCACCGCGGAAAAGAAAACAAGTTGAAGAAGGGGGAATCCCAACCTGAAGCAACGGCATTTCAACAACTTCTCTCAACTTTTCAATCTGTTCCTTGCATCCACCAACATCAGAGTATGTAACATCCGGCTTCTCTTCAACTTGCATCATTGTGACGGTTGGATCAATTCGTGGTGGCAAAGGAATTTGGATTTGGTACTTGTTGCGATCGACTCTATTTTCACACGAAGAACAAGAGCGATGTTGGCAAGGATGGGTTGGACTTTCTATGGTCTAGAAGTGAAACTAACCCAACACGCATTCCTTCTTCGATATCTGTTGGCGCAACACGTTCACCCAGTCCTACAACGTATTTCGCGATTTGCTTCACATTAATCATGTACTTTGCGTCTTCTCCTTCTCCAGCCTGAATGATCTTGTTGCATCGAGCAACCTGTAAAAAAAAGGAAGGTCAACCACGGCCCTAAACAAAACACCGCCACTCACAAGCAATGGTTGCTCCTCGCCCATTCTCTGTTTATCAGCCGGTAAATCCCAAAGATTCGGTGGTGCCAAACCAGTGTCGGATTCCTTTACCCCTGTTATTTTTTGTTGGGCGATAGTCAGAGGGGATGCCCGCAATCCGTCCACATGCATCCCAGGGTTAAATGAGCAACGCACCCATCTTCTCATTGACCCTCTTTTGCACTTCTTTAATATCGCCTTCGATCTTCTTGAGTTCTTTGGCGTAAGGACCTTGACCCTGTTTTTTCTAGTCTTCAGCACCAAAACACACACAAGCACACTCCTTTGAAACCAGCATTTAGGCCTGAAATCTAGGAGACTCACATATGTCTTGAGCAGGGCAATGTCGCCTTCATCCAGGACTAACGACAATTAAAAAAAGTGCGACATGAGTATACGCGTCACCCCTCCCCTGGAACACCCCCGCCCGTCCAAAGAGTAATGCGCACACCTTTAATCTTCTCTTCCTTTTTATCGTCCAGCGTCTTGTCGTACTTTTCCCAGTCTGCTTTTGGTGGCATTTTTAAAAGTTTTGGGTGTAGAGGAAGATTTAAGTTATTTTAATTTATTTTTTTTTAAAATACTTTATTTGCAAATTTAGTGTCTGCAAGATGAGCTCTTCAACTCAGCCGCCAACCGAAACCGCCGTCTCTACAACGACTCTAGATTCAAGGAAAAGTGAGGTACGTGTGTGCGTGCGTATGGATGATGATGGATGATAGTCATATCACTCAACTTAAAACCTCAACATTCAGAAACTAGCATTAGTTGAAAAGGAACTACAAGACCTGCTCGCCAAAAAAAAGATGCTCGACAGACAACTCGCCACAATCGAATCAAATATCTATTCTTACGAAGGGTCATACCTGGATGACCCTGCCACTGGAAACATTGTCAAGGGATACGATGGATACGTACATGCTGTCAGCCGGAATGATACCAAACAGCGGAAAATAAAGATTCCGGAGGGAGATCGAATCTTTTCTCAGAGTTCAGTCACGTATCAAAAGGTGCAAGAGAATTAGTCTGTTTTTTGTTTTGTTTCACCTCCCTGCCTCCTTATTATTTTCTATATCTATCCCCTGTTTCGAATCGAATCTCTTGCATGCTCTTTTTTTTGTTTCTTATTAAAGTTTCTTAATTCCTTTTTTTTTATTTTTTTGAAAATACTTTACAGAGCTTGGAGGCGAAGCATCGCGAGGCTTTTTGATGAACCAAAACATACAGATCGATACCATAATTCAAAAGCTTATTTATTCGTCGCCGAAAACAAAATCAATTGTAAAAAAAAACAAACAATCCAAAGGAAAGATACGGACGGGAATCAAACATTTGCTCAGTTCACTATTAAAAAAAAATAAACTTCCTCTCTCTCCCCCTCTCTCCCTCAGACATCTGAAATATTACGGAACCTCTCCTCAATCTCCCTCCCCAACTTCCCATATCTCTCCCTCAACGCATCCGCTCCATCCGCTGGATCCTCAAACTTCATGGAACTCAATTTATGCAAAATATCACCCATCTGGTCCCGGATTTTCGCCCACGTGATTTGCCCAGACGACGATTCAACACAATGGGTCGCTTGATCGTAGAATCCCATCATGTTTCTGAGCATCCCGACCGTTTTGAAGAATGGGCAGTAGCGGTCGTAGTTGGAGTATCCGTTTTGTTGGAGGAAGTCTTCCTTGATGATTTTGGCAATGTCTAATGTGATTTTGTCAGGATTCTCCAAGAGCACTCTAATTGTTTGTGTTAGGGGTTAAAGAAAAAAAAAGAGTTCATTGGGCATTGATAAATGTTCTCACCTTTCCAACAAGCTGCACGATTTCAGCCAAATCCTCTTCCTGCTGCAAAATCTCTCTACACTTGGTTCTCAACCCAATAAACTCTGGATCCATACTCTCATAGTACGGTTCAAGAGCCTTCATGTACTTTGAATATGAAATCGACCAGTTGACGGAGGGAAAGTGTTTTCTCTGCGCAAGCTTCTTGTCTAATCCCCAGAACTACTTGGACAATGTTGAGAGTTGCTAGAGTGACGGGGTCGTTGTAGTCTCCACCTGGTGGGGACACGCTGTTTTTTTTATATTTTTTTTGGGAATGTCAGATACAAAAAAATAACGCCATCTTGCACTGCATTGTAACACTTACGCGCCGACAATACTGACACTTCCATGACGCTGTGGGTTACCAATACAAGCCGCTTTACCAGCACGTTCGTAGAAGAGAGCAAGACGCGCACCAAGGTATGCAGGGTATCCAGAGTCTTAAAAAAGAGACGATAATCAGTACCAAAAACCCCTCCCCTTCTTGAAAAAAAACACCCTCTCTCTGTTTCTCACCAGCAGGCATTTCAGCCAACCGCCCAGAAATTTCACGCAACGCTTCAGCCCACCGCGAAGTAGAATCCGCCATCATGGCCACATTCTTTCCTTGATCTCTGAAATACTCGGAAAGAGTGATTCCCGTGTAAATGGAGGCTTCTCGCGCTGCGACGGGCATGTTGGAGGTGTTTGCTACGAGAGTCGTGCGCTTCATGATGGATTCCTTGCGTCCATTGATTTCAATTGATAGCTGAGTGTGTTTTTTTTGGTACGGGCGGGCGAAGGGAAAAAAAATGTGAGTATTGATTTATGGCAACGCTTAAAAGAAAAGCGGGGCGGGGATGATTTTTTTTACCTCTGGGAAATCCATCAACACTTCAGCCATTTCATTTCCACGTTCTCCACATCCAACGTAAATAATCAAGTCAGAGTTGGAATACTTGGAAAGTGCTTGCGAAATGACAGTCTTTCCACACCCGAAAGCTCCTGGGATAGCTGTGGTTCCTCCTTGAACGCATCTTTGATGTGACAAAAAGAAGTCAGATTAAAAAAAAAAACACGAATACACATTCCAAAAAAATAAAATAAAAACTCACGGAAAGAGGGCATCCAGAACACGCTGTCCAGTCAAGAGAGGGTAATCGGCTGGAAGCTTCTCAACAATGGGACGTGGGGTACGTACAGGCCATAGTTGAAGCATGGTGTGTTTTGTCTTTTCTCCTTCAAATTCTGTTTCCAATACAGTTTGCTGGTAGTGTGTGTGCGTGTGTGTTTGTGAGATTATTATCCAAAAGGGGAACACGTTTTTCTCCCAACACTTACAGTAAGGTTGTAAGTTCCCTTTGGAGCGATGTATGTGACGGTTCCACGCGCTTTGGGTGGAACCATGATGCTATGTGTGATGAGGGAGTTTTCTTGGACAACTCCGTAAATGTCTCCTCCGGTAACGTGATCTCCGACCTATCCAAAAAAGAAAAAACGGAAATGAGTTGAAAGAATCCCCACATTTGATAAACAAGAACCTTAAAGTTGATGGGAGTAAACTCCCAATCAAGAGTCTTGTCCAAAGCGGGAGTACTGATACCTCGTGGAATATAAATACTTTGAGAGATGTCTTGAATGGCCTATTTTTTGTATCCCTTCTTTAAAAAAAAAAAAAAAAAAAAAAAAAAAAAACAGAATCGAATCCAAGAAAAGTCAAAACCTTCAAGGGACGTTGGATTCCATCAAAAATGTTTCCACAGAGACCTGATTTGGTTGTAATTTAAGACGCGGATGACAGGCAAAATCCTTCAAGACTCGCGATAACTATTTACCTGGACCGAGTTCCACAGACAATGGCTTTCCAGTTCTGAGTACAGGGTCTCCAACCGTTAAACCAGCTGAAATAAAAAAGGACAGCCACGATTTAAATCAAGGAGGATGAACGAGTTCTAATGACTAAACGCCTCACATGTCTCTTCGTAGACCTGAATGGTGGCCTTATCACGATCAATCTTGATGACTTCTCCGACTAGTTCGTAGTGACCGACGCGGACCTAGAAATATTAAAAACCCCATCGAAAGTTGCGCGTGTTTTCTGTTTAGTTTCCCTCCCTTCCACTCATGATGTGCTACTCTACCCACCAACTCAAACATGGCAGCACCAATCATGTTTTCAGCAATAACGACTTAAAATATAGAGATAGTTGGTTATGTGGTGGTGGTTCGTCAAAGGTCTTTCAATAGCTGCTGTTTTTTTACCTGGCCCCGAGACAGAGTAAACCGAACCAAAGACGCCCTCGTTGTCCTCGTCGCGTATTTTGGGCATCTTTGCCGCTAAATCCATTGCACCAGCCTGTAGGCAAATGTTAGAAGATTGGCCGCACAAGGTGGAGGGATCGTTTGCCTCTCACCATTTTTTGTTGGTGTTTTTCTCTATGACAAAAAGAATGGCATCAAACTCAACATCCCGTTTGAGCAAAGCAGAAGCGATAGAAAATGAAGATATTGCGCTTCTCGCGTGCGACGACTCGTCGTCCGAGACGCTTTTTACGAGTCCGAGTGCGGCGCCGAGTCCGACGCCGAGCGCGGCCAGCAGCGCGTCGTCCGCGAGCGTCTTTGCGTCCGACGACGGCGGCGACGCCGACGACGACGGCTTTGCGGACGTCGCGTTTCCGGCGCGCGCGGAAGACCTGCGCTTCGGCGACGCCGCGAACTCAGACGCGCGGGACGCCGCCGCCGCAAACCTGGCGCGCTTTGCGGATCGGAACGACGCCGACGACGACCTGGCCGCGGGCTTTTATCTGCCCGACGACTTTTCATGGTGTCGCGCTGGAGGGGACAGAGGCGCGAGTGCATTCAAGGCGTTCAAAGAAGGAACGCTGAAACCATCAATATATGTCGGATCGGAATTGGACGCGATATCTCCAGCATCCACTCTAGAGCCTGCAAATCGTAACATTCCTCCAAAACACGCTGGAAAAAGCATGATCATGTCCAAACCCATCAAAGCAATGGATTTTGGTGATGGAACTGAGCTGGATTCCTTGGACGATATTTCTGAAACAGACAGCGTACCAGTTCCTGCCCAAGTTCCGCAGAAACATCCCATTCCTTTGAAAATGTGGTCAGAGCAACCAGAAAGGTCAGAGCGACCAGAAAGCCGACCATCTTCTCCTGTCCTTCCCATGAGTCAGATTCCTGTAATTAAAAGCGTCAGTCTCATTAATCAACGCAAACCAAAACTGGATGTTCCAAGCAAACCGATTGCAAAAGCTCCAACGCGACCATCACTCTCTGGTACAATTATCTTCTCTCTCTCTCTATTTTTTTCTGTATTCTCATTTAATTTTCATACCAAGGTTTATTGGGATCATCTCTACGACGCAGTGATACAAACTTGAATCGATGGACGAACCCGACTCCACCCACACCTAAACCTCAAAAGAAGAAACCTACTTTGATTCGAAATGTGAATCCAGCCGACATTGCCCATGGTTTTTTTTTTTTTTTTTTTTTTGTGATGTGAATACTCCATTTTATACTGAAAAAAAAACCACATTTTTTTTTCTGGAAAGTCATTGGGAAAATGGTATACGACCCAATTCTTCAAAAATGGAGTGGAAATGAAGAAGTCTTGCTCGATTTCGATAAAGAGTCTCCAAACAATAATCCATCCGCTCCACCCACTCCTCAAAAGCCCAAAACCAGGCCTGCGTTGATAACAAATAAAGGTGGATTAAGCAAAATCCCTCATGTCGTCGGGAATATGGTCTTTGATCCCGTGAAAATGTGCTGGGTGGGTAATGAAGAGGATAGGGACGTGTTTGCTGGATTGGATGATGCCGGATTCACAGTGACGGAAGCGGATCAAGGTACAAAAGAAAAACTTGAATTTCTTTCATCTTTTTAATTCTTTTTTTTTTTTTTTTTTTGATAGATGCACAAAAGTACTTTACTTTGACAAAATCAATGAAACAATCGCTCTACGTTGCAGAGTCATCGCATAAACTATTTATTGGGAAATGGTACCCGAAAGCAGTGCAGGAAGCGAAAACTTTGACGCGGGATACTTCAAAGTCTCATTTGTATGATATTCGGAGTGTAAGTTGTACCAAAAGCTGGTTTTTCTCATCTTTACTTGTTAACTAACGCATGCAATCATCTGTAGCTTGCTATTAAACTTTAGCACATACTCTAAAATAAGATTTGTAACTCTTCAAAGAAATAAATAAACGCATTCTTCAGCCAGTCCTCAACCGTACAAGCGTGTTTTTTTTTTTTTAAAAAAACACTATTAATATTTCTTCAACAAATGAATGATTCCATGTCAGACGAATGGCCCGATGCTCCACCAGCAGTATCTACATCAACAATCAACTCCGACGCGTCTCCGCCCGTGAATTCAGAATCAGAAAGTCGTCACTCGCGTCAAGGGTCCTGGTCTGGTTTAAACGCAGAAGCACCCTGCATTCGTCACAGCAACGAAGGAAATAGCAGCATGCAGCAGCAACAACCGACCAGGTTCTGGTTTGGAGACGTAGAAACCTCTGACGGAAAGAGCTTGGGCTTTGTTAGACACGTGGACGTGTGGGGTGGTGGGGGTGGAGTCCGAACGTCTCCTGCGGCTCACACAACAAAGGACTCAAATCACTCGATAAATGAAGTAAAACCCAAACTGGAGTCTGACGCGTCTGATGATGAATGGGGCCCTCCTGAAGCCAATGGTCGCATCTGTAAAACCGGAACACAAACAGTGGAATTCCATTTCTGCCTCCCCGTCTTCAACCAAAGCTACATAACCATCATTTTAATTCATCAGATGTCATCAAATCCTGAATCATTTAAACGCGAACAAGCTGCAACTTGTTTGCCAACAAACGACTCTGCAGCAACCCTCCTCAGCACTCCACAGCTTGACATTACACAACAAACAGAAATCAGCATCGAAAATGAGTCACCTACCCAGGATGTAGATTACGGAGTAGAAGAGAGCGAGATTTACGTCGGGACCTTGGATTCCTGTGAATTCACACTACAAGACCAAGAACGTGGAACAGCAGGATCTGCCCGACCAGCAGTTCCAATCCCTTACTGAATTTATTACTACAACATCAAGACCTAGTATTATTCGCTATAGGCACGCTACAATCGGAAATGAGGATACACGACTGTACTTTAAGGAATCGGCCTACATTGGAAAGACTGCGTCACCCAGCTTCACAAAAGATATTCGATTCAGGAAATAGGTTCAGAAGCTTCCGTCGGTCCAACAGGTTTCTTAAGTTTCTCAGTACCTTGTCACATCAACCAAGAAGAAACAAGCAGCCACAACAAATCTCACCTCAACAAGCCCACCAACACCACCACCAACAACAAGTCCATCTAAACATGTCCGACCCATTCTCCATCCTAATCAGCGGCGCCCCCAAATCAGGAAAGACACACACCCTCTCCATCCTCCTCGAATCGTGCCTCCTCCCAACATGGAACGAATCCCACCACCACCCAGATTCCGAAATAATCAACACCTTGAACCCAATGTGCGCCCTCATACTCCACTACTCTGAATCCCCGTTTTCGATCTGTCCATTCGTCAACTTGTGTATCCCCATCACGCATGTTTCGTTGCATCATCAGTCCGGAGAAGTAGGATCCCAATCTTGCCTGATACGCGCGTCGTGGTTCTTGTGTCTCCTTCCACGTTTGTAAAGCGTCGTGAGGTTTATAAATCAAAGTGTGAGGCGAGGCCGCTTTTGTTTTCGTGGGCGAAATTAACGGCGCGACACGTCAAGATTTTGTTGCATCTAGATGACGGTGGATGCGGCGGCGGTGGTGGTGGTGGTGGTGGTGGTGATGGAGAAGTGGCCATCTTGCGGGATCTCCTAACTTCATACCAACAACCATTTCAAGAAGACGGTGAATCAGAGGACGATGAGAAACCATTGTTTCAAGACTTTTTGATTCAAGTCCGCACGCGTATAGATGAATTCAGGAAACGCGATACCACTGGCATCAACAACTCCCACAGTAACGATGATGCCCTTGCTCAGCAACAACAACAACCACCTTCAAGTCAAGAACCAAGCAGCAGCAGTAACAACAACTATAATAACAACATTCTCGTCTCCCAGAAACTCAACATCCTCGAAACTTTCATTGCCGAGTCACCACGGAACCGTTTCCGACACCCCACCGATTTCGCCAAGCTTATTAAAAGGGGTATTCTCGTGATTGCCGATTTGACAGACTTGAAGGTCCAAGCGAGTGCGAATCATTGGGCGTTGACTGAGTTTGATGATGTGGGACAAGTTGTTGAAGGTGTGTTTACGGTTTTGTTGGATATGTTTGGGAAGGGTGGTGGTGGTCTTGGAGGTGGAGGTAGTGTTTGTAAAAAGGTTGTAGTGGTGGATGATATGGATTTGTATTCCAAGCAGCAGCAGCAGCGGGGAACTCGAGGTAGTAGCAGTTGTGAAGGAATCATGATGAGAAAGTTGATTGGAAACATGCAGAAACCCGGAGTGAATGTCTTGATGGCTGCAAGCGATCCCCGCATTTTCAGTCCAGAATGTTTGCAGTTGGCGTCGTTGGTTGTGATGCACCGGATGGGATCGCGTTTGTGGTTTGATTACTTGAAAGAAAGCGGGGGTGTACCGTTGCGGGAGAGAGATTTCTTTGGGGATGAGCACGATACGGATGAGAATGGGGTTGTGGGGTTGGGGCTTGGTGATGCTTTGATTTATGCAGGGAGTCATGGGTTGACGAAACGTAAAGGAAGTAGTTGTTGGAAGTTGGAAGTGAGAGTCAAGATGACGGAATAGTATGGAGTTTTTTTTTTTTTTTAAAAGAAGTGGAATGATGCGATTGGCAGATTATCGAACAAGTCGCAAGAAAAAAAAACAAAACCCTACACTTTCAAACTTTTAATTATTCTGTTATTTGCTTTAACATGTGTGTTATTAATGTTCCAATGTTTATTTTTTCGCAACCTTCAAAAAAAAAAAGGAATTGTCAGGTTGGTTTTTAAATCAACAACCAAACCAACCAACACACCCTCACAGTAGAAGACGAAGACAAAATCCAAGAGAAATGATTCCTTCCTCTTTACTCCTCAGACTTGCGACAATGGTACTCTTCACGTCAACAATCGCATTCCCAATCCAAGGAGAAAACTGCGTCACATCATGCACCCTCAAATGCCCACCCCACTTCTCCTGTGTCCTTGAACAACAGAAATCGTATACAGCATGCCAGATCCAAAAATGCAAGCCTCTGGAAGGAGGGTTATCCAAATTTGCAGATACAGCTGCCGCCGCCGCCGATGGTGACGGGGTGGACGGAACTGATTTCAGTGATACTATTCGTAACCCATGTAAGAAGAGAACCCTTCTATTTTTTTCGTTTAATATAACTGAAAACAATAACTCTTTTTTTTTTTTTTTTTTTTTTTTTTTTGTTGGATGAAGCAGTCAACTTTTGTCGAAGCGCCTTCACCGAAGGCCCCTTCCACCCCGATGGAACCTGTGGCGGTGAAAAATGCGTCAAGGGGCAAATCTGTGGCTTGAAACATGTCGGTCCTTCATGCTGGGTTCCTACGTGTGTAGACAACCCGGCGGATCCGAACGCGCCCAAAAACCCGCCTAGTAATTTCGCGAATGCGGATGGAAGCAGTAGTAGTACGGGCAGCAGCAGTGATTCGTGCGTCAAGGATATTCCTGATGATTGTACGTGTTTTGGGGGGTTGACTTGTACAGTTGTTCGTGGAAAAGGGTTTTATGGAAACTGTTGGATGGCGGACTGCTCTTGATCAAAAAAAAAAAAAAAAAAAAAAAAAAAAAAAAAAAAAAAAAACGGCGGAGGAGGAGAGATACTTTTTCAACTGGTTATTTTTAATGTGTTGTATTGCATTCCAAGTAAAACGAAAAATCAATGAAAACGCGCCACCTTTTTCTTCTTTTTGGATGTATGGTATAGATATTATAATTTCCCCCCAAATATATATTCTTTTTATTTCAGTCGGAATCCATATCCCATGATTTATCTGCATTTCCACCGCTTGACTTTGCAGGTGGTTGCATCATGAAATCGTCGTTAATCCAAGGAACGCTGCCGCCAGCCGCTTTTTTGGGTGCACTTTTTGTCTCTGATTTCAGAGATTTTGTTGATGTTGCTGTTGTTGTAGCTGTTGTTGATGCTGTTGCAGCGGATGTTGAAGACTCTTTAATCATTTGCATGAATCCTCCTTTACTTAATGCGGATACTATATAAAAATTGTGATTAGGAGAATGAATGGGGAATAACGAAAAGCATTCATTACTTTTATCAGCATTCTTTTGAACACCATCGGCTTTTACAGATTCAACAGTCTTTTGTGCAACTCGAATTGCATTGAATAGTTTGACCACTGTTTTTTTTTTTTTTGTTAGAGGTAAGATGACGACAAGTGGGATTCATTGCGTTTGGATTAGGTAGAAAGAATAACCGCCTTCGGCGGTAGGGTTCCGCCTACGGCGGTGGTGTCCCGCCTTCGGCGGTGGAGTTCCGCCTACGGCGGTGGGATCTCGCCTACGGCGATAGGATTTCGCCTACGGCGACAGACATCCGCCTTCGGCGGTGGAACTCGCCTGGCGACCAAAAAAAAAAAAAAAAAAAAAAAAAAAGTCTAACCTCCTCTCGTAGCAACCTTCCTCAACCTCTTTTCCAAATCATTCACAAAAACCAAATCCTCTCGTTTCACTCTAGCAACATCAACCGTCTTCAACTTTTTCTCACTCGACAAGATGCGTTTCGCCTTCTCTTCCAATTTCTGATCGTCGAGAGAGACTTCAATGGATTTATGTTTTGACAAGATTGGGTTCTTGGAGGGAAGGTGATGATGTAAGTCAAAAAATTCCTTAAAAATTAATAAAAAAAAAAGAGTATACCTCAATCTTTTGTTTCTTTTGTTTTGGTTTTTCGATGGTAGTTTGTTGTTCAAGTTGTTCTTGTTGTTGCTCCAAAACATGAGAACCCAAGATTCGAGTCATTGCATAAGCCAGTTTCGTTTGTTTCTTTGAAGGAGCGTCATCGTTGTCATCGTCATCGTTGTTGTTGTTGTTGTCGTCGTCATCATTGCTGTCTTCATTGGCAACTTCATCTTGATCCTCTTGATCCTCCTGATCCTCATCAACTACAGCAGCGACATTATCATCCTCTTCTTCTTCTTCATTATTTGAATCTGATTCGTATTCTTGTTGTTTCCGCTTCAGCTTTTGATGCTTCTTTTTTGACGGATGCTTCATTTTTGTTGATAAAAAAATAAACATAAAATTTAAAAAATAAAAAAAAAGAAAGAAATGAAGGAAGCAGTCAACCCGAATGAACCGATCCCGATCGATCCAACGACGGGGCGACCCGTACGAGGAAAGGGATCTCGCGGAGCACGGGCGGCGCGACCGAAAGACATGGGTTTGTTTTTAATTTAATTTAATTTAATTTATTTTAATTGACTTTATTTAACCTTGATTTAACAAGGCGGAGCGCGCCTCCCACGCATGAACACGGACCGCGGCGGCAGTGGCGGCGGACGCGGGTCTCGCGGGCCGCGCGGGTCCGGGCGAGGGCGGGGCCGCGGGCGGGGTTCAGTGCTTGGCGCGGCGCACTTGCAGGGGCTTGCGGACGGCGACGTGCTGACAAATATGACAAATACGAACACGGTCAGTCTGCTGCCGCAGTCGACGCTGCTCGAATTGGGCGCCGCCGACGCGTCGAGCGCCGTCGAAATGCCGAAGGAGCACAGCGACGCCGAGAGCGGCGATGCGGACAAAGAAACAAAGGACGACGAGGACGACAGCGACGAGGACGACGACGAGGAGGCGAAGGACGTGCTGATTGAGCAAAAGACGGACGCCGAAAAGGCTGAGATGAAGGCGCTGCTCGACGCAATGGACGCGGACCAGCTGCACCGCTTCGAGGTGTTCCGCCGCTCGAGGCTGCCAAAGAACTCCGTCAAGAAGGTGTGCTTTCTCTTTCTTCGATGTTTTGTACAATTTCACTCACACACACACACAGATCATCACTACCATTCTGGGCACTACTACTGTCCCTGCAAACATCTTGATTGCTTTCGCGGGTACCGGAAAACTGTTTATTGGCGATATCGTCGAGATTGGTCGCGATGTCATGGAGGAATGGGGTCATGAAGGCGCCCTAAGTCCTGAACATGTCAGAGAAGCGTATCGGAGGTGGAAACTTCAGAATCAATGGTTGTAGCCCCTCGTTTTTTTATTTCTTTAAATTTGGTATAGTGTAAATATATAGTAGATTCATGACACAACTGGAATATTCAGTTTATTTGTACTTGGCATGAACATTCATCGATGGAGACCTGAAGATTAATTGAACTGACAGCAGTGTACGGCTACAAAGGTGTTGTGCAAGTTCTTCTTGAAACAGAAGCAAGGGGCCCTTTAGCTGCGGGCGATATAAATTTCACAAAGTGGGCCCATCAGTGATCCATCGCCAAAATCGCAACAGTGAAGGGCCATGTCGATATTATCCACCTGTTTCTCGAAACTGAGAAAGAAATAGACCTAAAGTACTCCTCGCGGTGGCAGGATCGATGCTGCTTGAATTGGGAAAAGTGGATCCAATGGCAAATGATAACGCAAGTCGAGGCCATGATACCGTTGTCATTTTACATTGAAAACCAAGCACCAGATACATCTTTCCCTTTTTGTCTTTTATACCAAGACAAGATTGTAATATTCTTTATATTGATTTGTAATCAATTCCCCTTCATCAAGTTTCTTCCAATCACAAATGATGCACCGCATCAATGGACAAATGGGCCACGGGCTTCACAACATCTACAGTTCTCAATTGGACCATGTAAAACGACTTAAGCAGCGGTAAAAGCGAAGTCCCTGTCAGGAAAAAAAGGCAATCAATTGTCTCTTGACATACAAAGGGCCACATTAGCTTGCCGTAAATTAACATGTGCAAAACATCACTCATGTCAAAGGAAGTGAGAATTGACATGAGTTCTTTAGATTTGAAAAAATTCCACCCAGAATTCCACATGTCCACTGGTGTCCCGATTGTTTACCTGCTTCCACCTGAGCTGCAACGCGCAATTGCCCTCTACCTTCCGCTTGAATCACTGAAAGGAGTATCTACGCTCTGCAAGACCTTGTTCAGCCCATTCCTTCTCTACGAACTCAAGTTTGCCCGATTGCATCTTGCTTACCAGATGCAGTTCAAACCTTTCATGCTGTACCAAACAGCTGACTTGAAAAGAACGTTGCTTCTTTGGCCATTTGTCTACAGAATCGGCGCCATCTGCAGCTTTCTTGATTCCAACGAACTCAATGCATTGGGCAACTTGTATTGGGAGCAAGCCCAGATATCGCACGCGTTATCTCTTGCCGTCTCCAAAGAAATGATGGCAATGATGATGGAAAGCGGCGACAAGCCTGAGGTTGTCCCAAAGACACTCACCTGGGTGTGTTTGTTGGGACATTTGAGTACTCTTGACTGGTTACTTGCTGAATCCAAGTGGGAAACGAATCCCTTTGTGAATGGAGAAACGGTAGTTTCTTGTTTGAGGATTGCGGCGCTGGATCAGAATGTCATTGGTATTGTGAACCGACTGCTCTCCACTTTTAGAGACCACTTTGAATGGGAAATCAACGGTTCATGTGACTTGCTTTCTTTTGCGGCAAAGAATGGCCACGCTGAATTGCTTTCTGAATTGCTCCATCATCCACGAGTAAATTCATACATTATCAATGTTTCGGTGATTCACGGCGCTATTGCAAACAACGACTTGGAAATAGTGAAGCTATGCCTGCAAGATCCACGCCTGGGAACGGGTTTTAACATATCAAGTTGCATCCAATATGCCGTTGAATTAAAAAACGCGGAGATTTTGGACTACTTGCTACGCCGGCAGCAGCCAGGCGTGAGTCCATCATATGATGGAAACATGGCTCTTCGTACCGCCTGCAAAAGAGGATCTCTCGAAATAGTTGTCCTTCTTCTGGCACACCCGAAACTTGCTGTGTTGACATCTGATGTTATTGTGGAAGCAATCGGGTATGCCGTTCAAGCGGAAAACCCGAAAATCGTGGAACTGATTTTGTCGGACCCACGATGTGATCCGACAACCTTCCTTGATTTTTATAACGTATTTGTGGACGCATGTTCTCGTGGATGTGTAGATATTGTGAGGCTTTTCTTGAATGATGCTCGGATCAGTTTTGATGAATTCAGGTTCCGTCCGATTCTTGCTGCAATACGTTCCGGGAATGCGGCTCTGGTTCATTTGCTGGTGGAAGATGGTCGGTTGGAAGTGGGTGGAAAAGAAAACTTGCCATTGAAGGAAGCATTCTATGGGGGCCAGAAGGAGATGGTTCGTATTTTGATTAACAGTGGGCGGGTGAATCCTTCTGTTATTGGGCAATAGCTGTACCAAAATAATATGCTCTCTTTATTTTTAACTCTTTTTTCCAAATACCTTGGGGCTTATTCATTGACGGTGTAAACTTTGAGAAAGTGAGGGATTCGTTGAACAAAGCGTTGTATTTGTGCTTTTTATTTGCGCATCACCTTCCACGAAACTCATGTCGGGCCCAATTTACCTCCTTCCACCAGAGCTGCAACGATTGATTGCTCTCCAACTACCTCTGGACTCACTGAGACAAATATCGACGCTCTGCAAGAGTCTATTCAGTCCATTCCTTCTCTATGAACTCAACTTTGCTCAAATACATCTTGCCCATCAGATGCAGTTCAAGCAGTTTCGCTTCCAACTGCCATCTTCATACCCTTTTGATCATCAATTGATGCTGATACTTTGCAATGATCGAGCACCTAAGCTCGAAGGGACAATGCTGGTTGCAAGTTGGCCACTTGCTTATCGGATCAGTGCTATCTGCAGCTTTCTCAATTCCGCCGATCTCTATGCATTGAGCAATTTGATGTGGAAGATATCTCGGATATCTCATGCGCTATCTCTCGCAGTCGCCAAGGTGATGGTCATGGCAGCTGTCGAAAAGCCTGAGGCCGTCCCACAAACACTCGTCTGGGTTTGTTTGTTGGGACATTCGAGTACTTTGGAGTGGTTTCTTGCTGAATCCAAGTGGGAAACGAACCGCTGTATGAATGGCGAAACAGTTAAATCTTGTTTGAAGATTGCTATAAAGCAGAATGACGTTGCCATCATGAATTGCCTGCTCTCGAGTTTTGGCAACTACTTTGACTGGGAAATCGACGGCTCATGCGACTTACTGTCTTTTGCTGCAAAAAATGGTCACGTTGCTCTATTTTCTGACTTGCTCCATCATCCGCGACTAAATTCAGGCATTATCCATTGTACAATTCTCCTCATTGCCGCTTCACATAACCAGTTAGATATAATGAAGATATGTATGCCGCATCCGGGCCTTGGCCCGATGAATGTGATGCAACGAAATAGTTGCGTTTATTATGCCGTTGAAGGAAACCAGTTTGAGATGCTGGAATACTTGCTGCAGCTAGAGCGACCCAGCATCAATCCATCACACGAAAGAAATCTGGCTCTTCGACTGGCATCTCGAAGAGGGTATCTCGAAATCGTGGGCCTTCTTCTCGCACACCCACGGCTGGACATTTCAGACTCAAATGAGATTTGCGAAATATTCGCTTCAGCAGTTTCATCTGGAAACGCGCAAGTTGTAGCGTTGATTTTGTCGGATGCTCGATTTGATCCTTCTTTCGAGGTGTTTGACAGTGTTTTTGAGGCTGCTTGTTCCAGTGGATATACGGAAATCGTGAGGCTTTTCTTGAATGATGATAGGGTTGATCTTTCTGGAATGGATTGCCGTCCTATTCTTGCTGCGGTGCGTAACAGGCGGGTCAATGTTGTTCGCTTGATTGTGGAAGATGGTCGTTTGGAAGTGGCTGGGTCTGGAAACACGCCCTTGAAAGAAGCATTCTATGGGGGAGATGAGGAAATGGTTGATATTTTGATCCATAGTGGTAGGGTGGATCCATCTGCAATTGGTAGGTAGAACAAGTTCGCAACCAACTTTCATATTTGGCGCGGTCAAAGTTATTAAGTTACGGTTGTTTAATTGTCTTGCATGGACGGTAAATAAATGATGGACGTCAGCGCCAAGCCTGTTGATTTTACTCAACTGTTTTGTGAGTAGTAGCGTTCATTTCCACTTGAATCAACATCAATGCGATCACTGGAATCAAATGGTGTTATTCTTGAATACAGCCATAATTCGGAAATTGCCCTATTGGTCGCTCATAAGCTTGCGTTAAAACATGCTGATGCCTAACACTCCAACAAGACGGCTCACCACTTCATCACTTTTGTCGAGAGCAGCAAAAACCAGGATTGAAGAGCTTTCCAAAAGGAATTTAAAAGTTTTTGCCAAAAACTGAA
Organism: Obelidium mucronatum; assembly: GCA_025765595.1. Taxonomy (NCBI): domain Eukaryota; kingdom Fungi; phylum Chytridiomycota; class Chytridiomycetes; order Chytridiales; family Chytriomycetaceae; genus Obelidium; species Obelidium mucronatum. Next base: position 233,112 of record JAIVFH010000046.1, on the reverse strand, counting down.
CCTGCAACGGAAGACTGTGACAACCGGCCAAAACCAAGACGGGCGGCCGGGATATTGTTGAAACAACCTCGCTTTGAGCCAAAAATTGCTAAGTCAACACAAGCTCAAGTATTCTATGTGGGAAATGAAAGGACTTGTTATTCTTTTATACTTTCTCAGATACTTTCTCTCTTTCTTTTTTTTCTTGATTTTTTTTTTTCGAATGGCAAAAAGATGAGTACAGAACTCAACAAAGGCGGCGGAGCCAATCGATACAAGGTGCGAACTTGCTAGAGAGAGTGATTCAATATGATTATGCGTTTGGGTTTGAACTGATTTCCTGTCAAACAAACAATAGTTCCAAACCTTCACTGACAGGCTAAAGACAATCAAGATCGATCCGATCCACAAAGTCATATCAAACAATGTCGGTATTCATGCGTCAAACAGCGATGTACGTGTTTTTCGGCCGTTGGCTAGTTTTGCCATCGTTGTTGCCCATTGTTTCCCAACAAGAACTCAACACATTGAACGTTATCATTCAAAAGGCAGTCGAATGCTTCTTTGTCGATGGAATCGCCCACTGGGCGGACTTGAATATGACTAAGGAGTTTTCAGCATTCCGGAGGGAAGTCTACAACAAAGCTCAATCACTGGAGCAGATTCTGTACCACCAGAAGGACATTGTCGCTCTGATCATCAAATATATCGAGATTCCAAACGGAGGAGCTGCGGAGCCATTGCTGAAGTGAGCGCGTGCTTCTGGCCTTCTCGGGAAATCGACTGACGTCAGTTCCATTTTTGTAGTTTGGTCACTCTGCTTGCACGCGATCTGCAAGAAGAGTTCTTTCCGTATTTTCCAAGTGTCTTCAAATCTATTTTGACCCTCATTCATAAGAATGATGCAAAACTTCTGGAGGTTTGATCCTCTTACCCAACAAACCTCAACTAACCTCTCCTTTCTTCTCCATAAAAAGGCTATTTTTAACTCTGTCGCATACCTATTCAAATACTTGTCTCGTGAAATCAGCGAAGATATTCTACCCACATTCCAAATCTTTCAAATTGTGATGCAAGACCATCGACCATACATTCGGCAATTTGGAGCCGAAGCTTTTGGGTTCATTATTCGCAAAGTAACTGCCGAGAAATTGAGTATTTTATTCAAGCATATCATCAAATCGCTACACAAGAATCAATCGTGGGCATACTCGGAGGGTGTTGCCATTTTGATGTTTGAAACTGTAAAGGTATAGGAGAATCACATGTTTTGATTGAATCTTGTCTTTTGAGTCTTACTCTTCTTTTCTGCATATTTTTATTCAAATAGCAAGTCCGAAATACTCTTCATTCCAGGGCAATTTCTATTTTGAGGCTACTTGTGAATTTGATTCTTACCAGCTGCCCAGAGCCAAATGGTAAAAAAAAGCTCCTATTAATCGATTGAGATGGTCTCTTTTTTAATATTTCTGTGTTTTGAAATCAGACAACGCATTTGTCACCGTGATTAAAACTCTGACCGCTGTGGGCCATCATATAACTCCAGATACATCTGAAGAGCTTTGGGAATACCTAAACGAATCTGTTCAATCCGCTTTGAAAACACTTCAGGCCGATCCGACTCCTGAAAACACTGAGAAAACACGAAAAACTCTTGAGTTATTTTCAACAATTGTTCTCTTGCGAAAAGGAAGCCGAATTGTGGATCGTAAGAAGGTGTTCGAAACCGCGAATGATGTCCTTCTCGGAATCCAGACGGTGGGCGACGTTGTTACAGACCAAGAATCTGTTGTAATGCCGTTAGTCAGATGTCTTGCGCTTCTGACAGCGTTTTCCAATTTGGAAGACATTCTTGTGATGGGAAAGAATACAATCACCACTCTCTTCAGCTTCAATGTAAGCTTGCCACAACGGAATGCCGTTTGGGAAAAAATAACGTCTCACTTTTCTATTCATCCCAATTTAGAACCCAATCTATACTTTTTCGTTCTGCGAAATGCTCCAACGCCTGCGATCAGATCATTTAGCTATGATTGTCATGCCTTACTTGATTAACTTTCTCCCAACGGCTTGGAAATCGCATAGTAATATGTCGATTCTCTATCTGTCAGATATGATGGACGCGCATTTTGAAACCAAGCTTCAGTTTATTTCGCATGACTTGAAAACAGGAGAAGGATGTCTAAAATTACCAAAGCAAATGGTCAAGGATTATTCTGGTGGATTGGATAAATTGTTCAATTTGAAGGGTCTTGACTGGGAGAAGGAGATTGACAGTTTAATATCTGAGGTGAGCGCTCTTTATTGTACCCTTCTTTTGTGACGAATTTTAATCTTGTGTCATAAACCAGGACCTGTCGCGTCCATCGAAGCTTGCATCAATCTGTGTTGCAATCACAAGCACTCAATTAATCTCTCTTCCATTTGGAGATTATTTTGCGCGAGTTCAAGGGCTTTTTCTTACAGTTGTCAAATCTGCCACATCGGTTTCTGGAAAGGCAGAAGGAGAATATGGATCAATTTCTCGACTGTGCTTGTATTGCAACGATCGCATCACGGGCCTTGGCTTCGTTGATTAGCCGTTGCTCCAGAGCGAAAGAAAGTCTCAAACTTGCGGGGCTGTTTAAGGACGTTGTTCATGGCGAATATTTGTTGGCTTTCAAAGAAAATGAAACAGTGTTGGGCCTTGTGGCGGACTTTCTCGAAGCAATTTACAACACTGATCTCGATTCTCAGTTAGTTCACTTGAGCAAAGCAGAGTATGAAACTCTTGAAAAATTACTTGCTGAGAATGTTGGATCTGTCGACCCGCTTGTCAGATTGAACACGCTGAGAGTGATTGTCGGGTTGTCCAAGTTTGTTGATGGGCCGCAAGATGTTCAGGTTATTAGATCGATAGATTGAAAGGTTTCCTTTTTTCATTCTTATCATTTTCGTTTTTGTAGATTTTCGAAATTGCTTTGGATTGTGAAAAGATTGATGACACATTGGAAGCGCATCGTGAAAAGAGTATGCTTATAAAGAAGATGGACAATTTGATGCTTGCAAAGTTGGTGTCGAAAACCAATGAAGAGGCCGCCTTGAGATATTGTTTGGGTGGGTAATTATTTGGGTATTAACTCGGTTTGTTAATTACATCGATTTGTCCACAGCCTTTGTTGAGTTCCAAGTTTTCTATTCTTCATTCGGATGCATCCTCCGTTTTACTCAATCTGGCGAAGCGCAGTTCCGACCTCTTTTGGAAGTTCTACACGCCTGTGTTAATCAAAACGAAAAAGCAAGGTAAAAGAACAATTTTTGCTAGATCAGGCGGAATAATCTGAAGCCGCCTTTTATTCGCTCAGAACACAAAGCTCTTGACTTTGAGCTACAATTTCCCTGAGCTCCCACTCGTCAAGCAAGTTGACAAGAAAGCCGAAACTACATGCACAAATATCAATAGAATTGAAAATTTGTCTCGAAAAGTATCAGCAAAATATCATAATTTGCCAGAGTACGAGCGCAGGGCATTCTTCAAATCAGCAAGAGAATCTATTGATAGACTTGATGATTTACAATACTACGTCCTTCTCTTGAAACTTCTTCGCTCATTACCCAATCTGGTGGAACAAAAGAGCGAACAAATTCTTCCCCTCTACTATGAGCTTCTCAAGTCTGATGTTGAAATGGAGGAACCTGAACAGGATGACGTTGAGGATGAGACGCAGCCATCCAAAGTTTTACCTACGTCTACTCCTAGTACCGAGATGGAAGTCTCTTCTATTCGCTCGGTGGTCATTGAATTCCTGCGGGTCTTTGAAAACTTGCGCAACCCTCGAAACATCAAGGATAATGAAAGACTTTACACCAGCTTCTTGGAATTATTGACGAACGGTGATGCTAAACTCCAACAATCCGCAATCAGTTGTGTGTTGACCTGGAAGGAGCCCGGGGTGGCGTCTTATGCGGAACATCTCCAAGGGCTTGCAGATGATGCCAAGTTCCGCTGACTTTTTGTCCACTTTAGACGTGGAGGAAGTTGCGAAACAATGTCAAGACAGAACATCAGCCATCCCTGATGCAAGTAATTATTCGCGTTCTCTACGGAAAGTTGATTAGTAGACGCGGTCGCGGCTCGACGAAAGTTGGTCTAAAGGCACGCAGAAATGCTATTTTCGCCTTCACAGTAGCTTTGGAAGACTCGGATCGAGAATTTTTGATTGACCTTATGGTCACGCCGTTCAAATTCATGCTGAAACACAACTCCTTCAACTCGGAAGGTACCTTTGAGTTCAAAAAGTCTCTTGCAGCAATCGGGTCAATGGGGCCTATTAAATACCAGCAAGGTTTCATGAACATCATTGAAGACTCAATCAAGCAACTCAAGAACCACATCTCACCTGCCTTGCCACGAATTTTGACTGTGATTCTGAATCTCATGAATTCAGCCGAACTTGAGCTAATGGATCAAGCAAATCAAAGCGACGACGTTGATCCGATCCGAATGAAGCAACTCAAAGACGTCAGACAAATGTGTATTCTACGCCTCGCCCAACTGTTCAACTCCATCGACAACTTTGACTTTGACCCATATGTGCCTGCAATTTTTGAGTCTATTTTGGACAATAGAATTCCCAAGTTTGATTCGGAACACACCCAGGCTTCCAGCTCGTTGATGGATTTGTTGGTGGCATGGTCAAGAAAAGCAAAGTATACGGACTACTTCACTCAACGCACAGAATTGATCTCCAAGATTTTGGGGGTCCTGGCGGCCAAAAATGTGAAAGAATCAGTCACTTCTATTGTTGTGGGAATGTTGGAATCGTTTTTGGCTTTGGATAAGGAAGCGGGTGATAACGCGATTGCCATGAAGCTCATCAAACCGAATATGACCCACGTCCTGAGAAACTTCGAGGCTCTACTTTCAAAGCTGTTACTGAGTCCCAACTTAAGGTTGAATACTGTCAACCTGACATCGAGAGTCATCAGCGTTTTGGCCCAGATCTCGCAGTTTGTCAATAGCCCAGTCGAAGCCGAAAATCTCATGATTATTTTGACACCTTGTCTCCGTAAGAGAGCTCAAGCGGTTCCTGAAAAGCTTAAAGTGGATATTCTTCAAATCTTGGCACACTTTATTCCAGTTTTGCCATCTTTACAAAGCGCGGAAACACGAATGGAAGCACCATACTTCCTACTTGTTTCCCAAATGTTTTCCACTTTGGAGGAAAGAAACAGTAGGCTCAAAGCTGTGTTTGCCCTGAGAATGTTTTCAAACCTAGACAAGAGGATGGAGCCAATTGTCGCTTTGGTTGAAAACTTCAACGCGTACTTGGTGCGCCGTATTGAGGAACCGGATTTTAACCGTCGTTTCGATGCATTTACTGAAGTTGGTCAGACTTTGTACAAAAGTTTGGACAGTGACCAATGGCTACCAATTCTTCACAGCTTGGTTCATTCTTTGCAAGACGTCACTGAGTTCTCTATTCGTACAAGTGCCGCATTCTGTCTTTCCAAATTCATTGACGTCGCATCTGGAAAAGAAATGGATGTGGCGGATAGTGTGGATGATGCCCAAATCGAGAAAATGAAGAAGCTCGTGCTTCAGGTATTGCTTCCAGCTGTGAAGAAGGGGGTTAAATCAAACATTGAACTGGTTCGATCGGAGTTCACGACTCTACTCGGAGTGATGGTGAAAAACTTTGCAGATATGGATGAGTTTAAGGATTTGGTGGTTCTTTTGGCTGATGGGGACGATGAAGCCGCATTTTTCAGCAACATCTATCACATGCAAATACACCGTCGTATCCGTTCTATGAAACGTCTTGCCGATATCTGTTCAACTGGTGCTCTGTCTCAATCGAATGTGGCCAACATTTTCCTTCCATTAGTGACTCACGTCATTTTCGATAACGATCGGCAAACAGACTTCAGCATCATTAGCGAGGCCATCAGTACCATCGCAGCCTGTGCAAACTGTCTTTCCTGGGGTAAATACTATGACCTTGTCAAGAGGTTCTTGAAAGCGATTTCCAGGCGGCCCACACTGGAGAAGGAATTGATTCGTGTGGTGGTGGCAGTTTTGGAGAACTTCAAGTTCAAGATTGTGCCTGATGCTATTGTCGCTGATTTGGACTCTGAAACGCAAGTTGACTCAACTGTTGGCGAAGCTACAGAAGGCAAAGCCGTTGATGCCGACGAAGAAAATGCCATGGATGTTGACTCAGATGCTGGGGACGATGAAATGGAGGTTGAAGCACCTGCTGCTGTTCCTGAAAAGGATAACCTAGAACAAATGCAAAGAATCCATACGACTGTTGTGAAAAAGCTTATTCCAGATCTGTTTGCTCATTTGACGAAAGATGACGAGGAGAATGTAAACTTGAGAGTCCCAGTCGCCGTGGCCATCACCAAACTGTTGATGAAATTGCCGGATGAGTCCAAAAACTTGCAGCTCCCCAAATTACTGACTACAGTTTGTCAATTTTTGAAGAATCGACTGCAAGATGTTCGAGATGGATCTCGTGATGCGCTACTCAAAATCGCCAAAGAACTGGGTCCAGTCTATTTCCCCTTCATTATTAAAGAGCTTCAATCTGCTTTGCTACGTGGTTACCAGCTTCATGTGCTGGGATTTACCGTTCATCACTTGCTTGTGGGTGTCACGGATACTTTTAGAGAGAATGGATTTGAAACCAGTGTCGATATGTTGGCGCGAATCTTTGTCAACGATATTTTCGGAACTTTAAGTGATGAAAGAGAAGTTCAAGAAATGAATGGAAAACTGAAGGAAATGAAAAGGTCCAAGAGTTACGATTCTTTTGAACTCGTAGCCAAAGTGGTGAAAAGGAACAAGATAACAGCTCTGTTGAATCCATTGAAGGAGCTTATGCTTGAATCAAATTCTTCAAAGACGTCGTTGAAGATTCAAGATATTTTGAGGAGAATCGTGAATGGATTGAGTGTGAATGCGGCTTTGAATGAGGCTGAGATGCTTGTCTTCATCCATGGATTGATTACCGAAAATCTACCACTCTCAAAACTGGAATCCTACAACAAAGTCAAGAAAACAGTTCAGGAGAAGCGTATTACAGTCCAAATGCACAGAAACGAACCATTGGAGAACATGCTCACTTATTTCAAAGCAAATGCGTATATGTTCATCGACTTCGGTTTGGCTCTCCTTCTCATTCTCATGAAGAAAGATATTGTTCGCCAAAGCAATCCTGAGCATCTGAAAATGATGAACCCCCTTGTCACTGTTCTTGCAAAGTCGCTTTACTCTCAACACAGCACCGTCGTAGTAAATAGTTTGAAAATATTTACGCTCCTGGTCAAGTGGCCTCTTCCAGAACTTGAAATCTCGGTGCCAGTAATTCTGAAACGAGTTTTCGAACTATTTCTCAAAAAGGGCGATGTCAATGCCGAGCGATCCGACACTGCCTTGAAGCTTCTCGGAGCCATCATCAAAGAATGTGCATACGCTGATATTACACAGAAGCAAATTGTGACACTCATTCAATTCTTGACACCTGAGCTCGAAGAACCGGACCGCCAAAGCGCCGCCTTTGCCCTCATCCGTTCTATTCTAAACCGCAAATACCTTTTCCCCGAAATATATGATTTAATGGCCGTAGTCACCAAGATTATGGTCACAAGTCAAGGCGGTCAAGTACGTGAACTCTGTCGACAATCATACTGCCATTTCCTTCTCGAATACCCACACGGTCCTGTCAAATTGAAGAAAGAATTCAACTACTTGATTCAAAATTTGAGCTACGAATTCGAGAGTGGACGAGAAAGTATCTTGTCTTTCTTTGGACTCTGTATTCCAAAGTTGACGGACACTGTTTTGAACGAGTATGCAGACATGATTTTGCTCTCATTTGTAATGGTTCAGATAAACGATGAGAGCGCAAAGTGTCGTGAGAAAGCAAGTGACATGATCAAACTGCTGGTTCGACAAGTTCATGCCACAAAACGAGAGACTTTCTTTGTTCTTGTTGATGGATGGTTTACCAAGAACGACCAACCTCAACTTCTTCGTACTGCTGCGCAACTGGCGGGACTGTTTGTAGAGGCGCTAACCCAACGAGACTCAAAGCCAGTGATCGCACGGATGACACCGAAACTTATCGCCGTTCTTGATGCCGTTCGAAAGGAATACGACTCTGCAATGTCTTCTGGAGACGAGGATATGCTTCTGGATACAGAGACCAAGCTTGAATACTGGCAAGCCGGGTATTACGCCTTGAATACTTTCAGCAAAATCTTCACCAAAGCGCCGTCTCTGGTTCTGGATCCAAGTTGTTTGCAGCTCTGGCAGGATTGTAAGTTCTTGCTGCTCTACCCTCACACATGGGTCCGGACTGTGGCCTGCCGATTGTTTGGGTCTCTGTTTGCGGCTGTTGATTTGGAGGAAATCGACGAAAGCAATCAAACGGTTCAGATGATCCTCTTGGACCCAAAAACTCTCTCGTTGATTTCTATGCAATTAACCAAACAGCTGGAATCGGATCTGTTGCAAGAAGATCATGCCAAGCAAGTCGTTAAAAACTTGCTCTTTATTGGAAAATGCATCATGCAGTTCCATGATGAAAATGACGAGGATGAACAGGATGGGAATAGTGGGGATGAGGTGGAAAACAATGAAGAAGGTGAAGAAGATGCGACGGTGGTCAATGCGAAAGGGAATTCATTACTCGTCAAAATTTTTAAGCGACTGGCATATGTTGGCCGCGCAGATGTTGGGACCGACAAACTACTATTGGTAAGCGTGCTGCGCAAGAATTATTAGATTTTAGTCCACTGATTTAAATTTCTACACTTAGAGGAAAAGTATTTTCCAATGGTTCGGAGCCATGATATTAAGCATGGATTGCGAAGATTACCGGCCGTACTTGGGGCCGGCTATGGCTGTTCTATACAGGACGATCAATTCGGCCGGAAAGGAAACTGGTATGACAAATTTTTCTTCCCGCATTTCACAAATGTTTAACATTCAAACTCTGTAGATGAATTGAAAAACCTTGCCAAAGAAATCTCAGAGCATTTGCAGAAAAGTGTGGGAATAACGACTTACCTCGAAATCTACAACAAAATCCACTCACAAGTTCAGGAGGCGCGTGAAGGGCGTCGAACAAAGCGAAAAGTACAAGTTATCGTTGACCCCGAGGCCGCAGCCAAACGACGCGTCCAGAAGAACGTCATGAAGAAGAACAGCAAAAAGAGAAAGATTGAAGAAATGTCAAAGAAACGACTGAAGTTCGACAATAGCAAAAGGTCGAAGCTGGGATAAAAAATAAAGTAATAATTCTTCATTTGAAATGAAACCTGGCTAAATTCGACGCTATTTACTTTGTTTTGTTTACCTAAAATACTGAACACTCCACCCTTACCTAGCCCCTGAAACCAGAACTGTACTTCAAACCCTTCCCGCAAAACTGAATTATTATCATTGAAATAATACATCGTCTGACTCATTCATTCTATGGGAAATAAGGATACGATTCAAGCTGTGCCAAGTCTATTTAACTTCCATTATTGGGGATTCCAAAGGAGGTATCCAATTTTTGCCGCCAAACTTGAGGCTCTTTGGCAAGCCGCATTTGGCTTGAAAGCAGCCCAGCAAGGATAGTCTGCACTTTCGCGTCGGTGCCCTGAGATTCAAATCTAATGAATCCAACACGCCAGCTGGAAGCGTTGAGGCGTTGGCAGAGGGCTCGGAGGTACCTCCAAAGGGATCAAGGGCCAAGGCAGCCATTTTCGGCTTGAAATGCACAAGATGAAAGCGTATTGGACAGCCGAAAACCAGAATCTTCGATCAATGGTTGCCGAACTTACCACCGAAAACCGAAATTTGCGATCAGAGGTCGCCGAACTTTGTACGTCAAATCGGGAACTTCTCTGTCGGCTGACGGCAATAGAGGCTTCCTTTGCAAGCGAGAGAACCATCTTGCATGGAAAAATGGATGCGCTGATCGAGCACGCATCGCGACGTGGCGCGTCTTACTGGCGGTTTAAGCTTTTTATTTATTTCTAAATTGCATTGATACAAATATAAAATCGTTTTTAAATGACTAATTTGGCGTTCGTTACTTCTGCGTTGTTTTGTCACAAACTTTTTTTTATATTTGTGGTATTTGATGTGTCCCCGCTCATGCGGGGGCGGCGTCAAGGGTGCAAACGAGTCCTTTGGAACCGTGACAGTTTATTGGATAATAAAATCACATGATATATAAATAGGATGCAATATATACAATGGATGGGGCAGCGGTGCACGCAGCCGAGTGGGGAGAATAGTAAGCCTAGGGTTAGTAAGCCCGAGGCCGCGGAGGTGCCGCGGGTGCGGCGACGCGTCCAGACACAACAGTATTCCCATACCACCATTACTAATACACCGATACTTATTGCCCCACTATTAAGGTTATCAGTTATTGTTATTATTATTTATATTCACTTTATTATTATTATGGTTGATGCGTATATATTGTTAGTCAGTTATTACCGAATAAACTGGACGTCCAAAGGGTTTCTCAGCGCCACCGACGCCGGTTATATCGGAATACCACAATATTCATTTTCGGTTTTTATATCGGAACAACAATCTTTTTCCGTTTCGACGACGGACATAGAATCTGATCAATACTCATTGTTTGGTTTTCTGAAACCTCCTTCAAATGCTGCGAGTATTCCAATGTCGTCATTCCTTTCATATCTTAAAGTACCACCACCACATCCAAAAAAAAAAAAAAAATTCGGCGATATGAATAAATGAAAAAAATGACTTGAACATTCGAAATAGAGTATTTGTTTTAAAACAAAAAAGTACTCAACATAAAAGACCATGTAGCCTAAGCATATCAACCATGAATATGCAAAGCCCAAAACTGAGGGTTCCTGATATACCCACAATTGCTTGAAACGCTACAAGACTGAGACTGTACAGTGTTACTGAGAGGGGGAGCGAAAAAAGGGCCGGGTATCAATATATATACAGAGAGAGAGAGAGAGAGAGAGAGAGAGAGAGAGAGAGAGAGAGAGAGAGAGAGAGAGAGAGGGAGAGAGAGAGAGGAGAAACATGAAAAATTCGTGATTGAATACTGCCAACTCACATACTTCTGACAATTTGCCTTGACTTGAAAGCACACAAGATACCACAGAAACTATCGCATGGCTTGAGGAAAATAAAAACAGACCAACAAGATTGGCAATATATAACCTATCCCCAAACAAGAGAATAAATAACAGGAAATGCACGGAGTATAATTAAAACAAAAAAGCTCAACTTATAGTTCCCTTTCCCAATACAATTATTCACATAAAAGCAATGATGATCTAGTCGGGAGACACATTTATCACAATATCGGCAGTGCAACGAGTTTTCAAAACTAAAGTGTTGTTTGAATGATTATGGGGAATCCACAAAACAAAAAAGAGTCTCACACATGAGCTTTACAAACAAGGCAATATTTTCCAGCAGTTTCTGCCAAAGCACGTCCATCATTCGCATTGTCGGCTTTGACCAGATTCACCTCAACCCCCAACTCCCAAACAGCCAACACATTTGGATCCACAGGATTCGAATACGTCAATAAGCCCCCGCAAACAACAACAAACAATAAAGATGCGATCATCCAAGAATAAAGCGCGACTTGTGCCACCTGAGTGGATGTTGATTCCATCGGAACAATAGTATTCGCGGAGAGCGTGAAAAACACTGCCGCTGCATACACAACATATAAAATCAGAAAGATCTGGCGAGGATGCGGTGGGTATGTGAATCCGTTTAATCGTGGATGCGGGATGTATGTATCAAAGTCCATTATATAATTATTGTTTTTTATTTTATTTCTCTTATCAATAAAAAATGTTGGCTCTTCGATCTTCATCAAAGCGGTTTCTGAGCGCCGCTGTTTCAGCAACAACCACTACAGCAACAACAAGTCGAGGTGTGATTCCACAGTCTTTGAATAGAGACCAAACATGGAGCAAGAGTCAGGCGGAGAAGGTCTCTGCCACAACTGGACCAAGGTGATTTTGACTTTTTTTTTTTTTTATGGGATTGGAGCTCACACTCCACCGGATTTTTAGATTCGAGCAAACAAATATGGCTCTTCAGGTTTCTTATTCAAGCCTTTTTTGTTATTTTGGATCCGAGGCTGTAAATGAATCTAAACGTCCTCATCGAAATGTTCCTATATATATCCATCTCCTGTGCGACATTATGAACAATCAAGCCAAATCCTGTTGCTGCTATTGATCTTATTGCTGCTGTTCCAGTGACTTTGGTTGCTGGACGAAAGGCATCTTGTAATGGAGGTGAGAAGGGGGAGGAAGGGACACATCGAAACGAGATACTGAATGATCAAAATTATATTCCACTTGGGGATTTGGACGAAAAACAAACCAACTAATGAATTAAGGCGGTGGCGCTCTTGGACACCCTAGAGTTTTCTTCAACTTGGTAAATTACCTCTTTCTTGATGGGTCCCAAGTATTATTTAACTCATGGGAAAAAAAAAATAGGACGATGGTCAAGCGATTGCTTGTTCTTACTGTGGACTCAAGTACCAGAAGGATCCCCACGCACACGGTCACGGTCACCACTAAGATATGGATTCCCCAGCCTAGCCAGTGTGATATTTTGAGACGGAAAAGGGATGTTTCTTGCTTTGAAAAATAAAAAACATTTGTTGTGGCCAAATCGAGATGGGTGAATTAATTATTGGTTTTCATTCCTTTAATTTTTTTTTTTTACGTAAACCGAAACGTATCTGAACCAACTTGATCTATAATGATAATAATTTAGTGAGATAGAAGCCTGTGTTGACACACAAAAAAACACGAACAAATCTTTTTCCCTTCTGCATCCACGACCGGAGTAAGAACAAAGGTTTGGCTGAAGGGACGCGATTGTTGTTTATCGCCGAGTTTTACGCTTCCTATCGTAGTGGTGAGAGAGCGAGAGTGAGTACAAGGCAGGTATTAGAATGCGTTAATTACCTGAGACTGACACGAGAATGTTCGATTCCCCAACTATTTCCAACGTGAAATTCAATTTAGAAAAAGAGAAGATCATGGAAAAAAAGGTATGGAAAAAACATTTGTGGTCAACGGTAAGAGAAGCAACAAAAGAAAAAAGGAATACACCGCCTACGGCGGTATGAAACAGCCTTCGGCGGTACGAGGATTAGATCCACTAACCCAACAAAGGTTGAACATCATACGAATGGTATTCATGGACTTTCCAAAAAAAAAAAGCTTAAGCGTCAAGGTTTCAAACAGAGGTTGAAAGTTGAAATCGTAAGACACCTGTAGACGGCAGAGAAAGATAGAAATCTTTGAAAGGAGCAATTCCGTTGAATGCGTTTCCGTTCCAGAGAATAGCAGCATTGTCCTTGTATAGTTTGTGTAGAACATATCGCTGGCTGTCATAGTATTTGTAGTATGTCTGAACAAACAAATCGCCGCCTAAAGAAGGAAAACTGAAAGAGTTAGAAGGAGAGCAAGAAGTTTCGGTTGCCCTCAAATGTTCAGTGTGTGCACCTTTGGACGATGTGTCGGCCATCTTTTTATCGATGAATAAAAAAAAAATAAAGTAAAATTAAAAATAAATAGAACAAACAGAATATAAAAGTGTATTTGGTAACAACAACAACAGCACAAAAGAAGAGAGTTTAGTTTCCGTTCTTCTTGCGTTCGGCAGCGTAAGCACCGTGGAATGGGTTCTGTTGCAATTCGATGGCACGAGCATCTTCGGCAGCCTTCCACTCTGGAGTCATTGTACGAAGGACGGGCTTTTCTGTAGCGTTGAATTGGGAAGTGAATTGGGAATTGAATTGAGAGTGAGATCAGAAGATTCATCATGACGCATCATCGCCCGTCACAGGTCGCAACACTCACGGGTTTCCCACCAGGCGTACATGCCGCCGGCCAGCACGATAAACACGGACGACCACGCAAACACGGCCTTGGTCAGATTCGGGTCCTTCGGGTTGCGGGCGCCGTGGGCGCCGTACGCAATAAAGTAAGCTTTTGGCGCCGCGGGTTAGTCGTCCTGTGTAACGTCGCACACACACACACACGCACCGGCGCGCTTCTCGTCCAGCGACAGCGCCTTCCAGTCGCCCTTCTCGGCGGCAGCGAGGCGGTCGGCGATTGCGCCCTGCTCGGCCTCGGGCAGCTTTCCCCAGCGCGTCTCGATGGCGGCGAGCGAGGCGGGCGATGCGCGCGTCGACAAAGAGCGCGCGAAGCTGCGGCGGAGTCCAACGGCGCTCATTTGGTGGAAGGTGTTGAAAAAGGAAAAAATGTTTAAGTTGTTAATAAAATATTTAAAAAAATAATTACATTGGCTGATCCCAGCGGTTCAGTTCTCTCTTCTCTTCCAAGCAAAAAAACAACATGAGTCGGCGGCGAAACGCCTCAGCCGCAAACAACACCAATGTCAACAACAACTCTGCAAACAACAACATAACCCCGCCCGTCGTTCAGGAAGCGTCAGCAACTACAGCGGCGCTGCCACAAACAAATAATCCAAATAACGCAATCAACAATGCCATGTTGGCGCAGTGAGTGTTGTTTGGTTTTGCGTTAAAAAGCACCTTATGCTATTCTAAAGCTCTACACTGAACACTGCAAAAAAGACTTTTTGCCCAGCAGCAACGCACTCGCATGTTGAATCCAAATGCAAATAACGCGCAGACGAGTCCGCAGATTCAGCAAAATCCAAACACAATCAACCTTCTCAGTCAGCTGCAGGCCCAACAACAACAACTACAGGGCCAGCAGCAACAACAACAGCCACAGGCACAGCCGCAAATGAATCCACAGATGATGCAAATGCTGATGCTACAAATGCAGCAAAGGAATCAGGCGGCTGCAGCTGCTGCCGCTGCTGCCGCTGGTGTTCCAAACACAAATACACCTGCAAACATTAATCCACTACTGACCATGCAAGCAATGCAAAACATGCAAAACTTGGCTGGAAATCTTGGTGCCGGAGGAGGAGTTGGAGGAGTAGGAGTAGGAGGATTAAACATGCTCCAACTGTTGCAAGCGAGACAGGCAGCTGCCCAACTGGCACAAGCGGCAAATCCCGCTGCCGCTGGTGGTGCTGGAACCAACGTGGTTGCTGGATTGAATCCAGCCATGACAGCAAACGCGCAACAACTTCTCCAACAAATGAACATGAACCCAGCCTTTGCCCAAAGTATGCAGAACATGCGTGGAGGCGGATTAACCCCCCAAATCCTAGCGCTCCTCCAAAATTCACAGAATCAAGCTGCCATGGCGATGCAGCAAAACAACACTACAACAACGACGGCAACACCGAATCCTACTTCGGAATCTCAAACACCCGGAGCAATCACAGCGCCAAGTCCAGCGCCAGCAGGCGCAGAGAACCCCACGACTCCCGGCGCAATGTTCAACCCCCCAACACCTGGCCCCAACAACAACAACACCGGTACCCCAGCTCCCCTACCCACAACCCCTGGAATCACAGCCCCCACCAGCACCGCCACCAACACCGTTGGCGGCAGCGGCGGCGTACCAATGCTTCCCAACGGCCAAACCGCACCAACCCCACAACAACTAATCGAACAACGCCAAGGCCTCGTGAACCGTCTCCGAAACATTATGGAAGCCCTCAACCAACCAAACTCAACCGAAATCAACCGCATCACACTCGTCCTGAACCGACTCGCCACGCAAATGCAAATCGTCCAAATCGAACATATGTTTAAAGTCAATACGGGGCAGACTGTGACGGAGCAGGAGTCTTTGGCGACGAGGAATGCAGTGAATACGTTGAAGCAGCAGATTGTGGTGGGAAGGATGAAGTTGAGTCAGTTGCAGCAAATGAGTGGAGCTGGTGGTGTTGGAGGTGGTGTTGCACCGGGAGTTCAACAGCCACAACAGGGTGGAATCGGTATGATGGGGATGGGTGGGATGAGTGGGACACCTGTTGCTGTTGGGACGCCTGCTGCTGTTGGTGCGCCTACGCCGGGCGCCATTGGTAACGACCCGTCAATGAGTATTCCACAAACTGCTATACAGCATCCAACGCCACAGCAGCAACAACAACAAGCGCATCCACCATTGGGGAACTTTTTAATGCAACACCAGCAGCCTCAACCTCAACAGCAACAACAACAACCACTACACACTCTTCAACAACAACAACTCCAACTCCAACAGCAACAACAACAACAACTGAGACCAACGATCCCACAACCAATGATGCACAGCGCATCACCACAACAATCGCGGAAACTGTTTGGCGGGCCTGAAGCCTTTGTGGGGGGCACAGCTGTCGGGCCGGCGTCGAATGTGTTTGGGTTCATTGCGAATCGGGCGCCGCAGCTTCCGAAATTGACTATGGAGGAGAGTTTGAATTTGTTGATGGATGAAGATGATGAAGATGGTTCTGCGGGGGGTCTTGTTGGTGGGAATGTTGGGTCGGGAGATGGTGGTGTTGGGGGTCGTGGTGGTGCAAGGGGGAAGAGTCGGTTGAAGAGGCGGTTGAAGGATTTGGTTGCAGAGATTGATGGTGGTGAGGAGTTGGATCAGGGGGTTGAAAATGTGAGTTTTCTCTAACTTTTTTTTTTTTTTTTTGGGGGGGGGGGGGGGGGGGTGGGGGGTTCTTTAAATCTAATATTTTGTTTATGGTTTTTTTTTTTTAGATTCTGTATGAAATCGCAGACAACTTTATCGATAACGTGACTGAATTTGCTTGTAAAATGGCGAAACATCGGCATTCTGGAGTTGTCAAGATCAAGGACTTTCAGTTTCCGTTAGGTATGTATTTTGCGGTTCTTTTCTACTTCCCCCATTTTCTTTTTAAATCTATTCTTTTGAACTTATCACGTTACTTTTAACTCAACTCCCTCGCGTTCTATGCGTTTTTCCTTATCACCCCTACGTTTTTGCTTTACACCTCTGCTCTTTCTTTTTTTTCTTTTCAATTATCTTGGTTGTAATAACATGACTTACACAATAGAACGAAGCTGGAACCTCCGGATCCCAACCACCACCACCACCACAACAACATCATCAACAGCCGCCACATCCGAATCCTCGTTACTCACATTTAAATCCATGCCGAAACGCGGACCCACAGCGAACCACGCTGCCAGATCCGCCATGATTCGACGCGCCATGAGAGACGACCAAGCGGCGATTGCGCGGCAGAAGGCTTTGGATCGCGAGGCGAATGAAGCGGCTGCTGCTGCGTATGCGCGGAAAGTTGCGGGCAAGGAGGAGGATGTGGTTGTGGAGCAAGGTGGAGGAGGTGAAAATGGAGTTGCGGATCGTGGTGGTGGTGCTGGTGGTATTGTAACTGATGGGCCGGTGATGCAGGCGGCGGCGGTTTCGCTGGATTCGATAGAGTCTGTTGCTCCTGTTTTGGAGTCAAGTCAAACAGATGGCATTGTTGCATTGTGAATCCCCCCCCCCCCCCCTCCCAAGCTCTTTTTTTTTTGCAATCTTAATTAAATCAATGTAAATATTTTTATCGAAATTTTGTATGCAAAGTCTTCAAAGTTTTTAAATAACTGTGACAGTGGCAAAAAAAAAAAAGAGTCCATGTCCAAGACTACATGTTGACCATCCATCTCTTGGTTGAATATCTAAACTAGCTCAACTTTGTCTGACTATATATATTACGGATTCGCAGATTCTCTTGCTTGAGTAGCTTGCCAGGGACTGGTTCCCAGCTCATTTTTTTTTAAAGTCCGGCAATGTTGACGCCGTTGTGAAAAAAAGCATTGTGCAAGTAATACAAACTTGATGGGTGTGCAAAAGTGAGGCGAGTTTGTACTTAATTAATGTAGGGGGAAAAAAAGGTAATCCATGATGGTAAGCAAAAAAAAATTTTTATCGTGTCCGTGGCCTTGAGGCGTTTTTTTTTTTTTTTTTTTTTTCGTCCACAGAAAGGAGTCTTCGACATCATCGCAACGTGAATCCTTGAGATGGAAAGTACCGAGGCTGTTTCAGCAAGAATACAATGTTGAATGTCATTTGACACGTCAGAAAGATTGAGGGCGTTTTTTTTTCTTTTGTTTTCTTTTTTGGGAGAAGTATAAAGTAAACAAAAAAAAAAAAGGAATGATTGAGATGTTGTCTCAGCTGGCCGTGGTACTCGGCCCACTGTTTCCTTTCGTTGGCGCAACCGGAGCCATTGGAGTTGCTTATCTTGCTCAGGTGTTTCCTCGTGTTGGCCCACTCCGTGCCTTGTGGATAGCTGGCAGAAGTCGGTTTCTACAAAGCAAGCCGGTTGTTCTTTCGGCGCGCGCAACAGAACTGAGCTTGCTTCGTAAAACCATTGATTGCAAGAATTGGGGCCAAAACTACATTGTGGGTGAGTTGCGGAAAAAAGTTTTTGGTTACTTTTCCACCACCACACCAAAATAATGCCACAATATACTTCAAAAAAAAAAACAAAAAAAAAAAAAAAAAAAAAAAAAAATACTACAATATTAACAGTGGCTGGAGAAAAAGGGGTGGGAAAGTCTTGCTTCATTGACACTGCATTGTACAAGACATGTGGTGTCATTCGCGTCGAAGCGCACCCTGGTCATACAGGGGATACAATCATTGAAAATTCCCTTAAAGGATTGACAGGCTTGCGTACTACTCGTTGGGATCCTATCAGCAACAGCAGGCGTGTCCTCTTTTGGTACAAAATGATAACATTTGGCAGCACCCCCATTATAGTCATTAGCGTGACGGAGAGAACAAAGGAGGATAAATACGCAGGAGTATCGGCAGCTGTGCGCACACTAACAGATAAACTGCATTTGCGAGTGATTGTTGATTCTTCACCCAACTCCCTTGTCGAAAATGTCATTCGAACCAATCGCGAAGATGTTTACTATATTGATTCAATGTCTCGCGAAATGCTTGAGAGCCTTCCGCAATTTTCGCTGCTTTTTGCTGTGACCAAGAGAAATCAAGTGGATGATATATTGTGGGGAGTATTTGGCGGTAATCCTTCCAAGTATGGAAAGTTCTGGAATCAGTTGGAAAAGCGGTTAGACAAGGTAAGTATTGTTGTGAACCCTGTCCGACGTCGCGTATAAAATTATAAAACGCCCATCAGGAGCCCGACCTAGTTCTCGAACACAAGATTATTGGTAAACTTCTCTGTGACGAAATATCAGCTGCGATAGACTTGGTCACGACAGAACAAATGGCTTTTCCTGATTTGAAGAACATCCTTGAATTATTTGACAAGGAGAAAGGCCAACTCGTTGTTCAGCTTTTGAACTCAAAAGGGCTTCAACGACCAGCTCCTGATGAAGTTTTTCGTAAGGTGGGGTATTTTTTTAATCATAAAAATAACTCACATACCATTTAGATTGAGAGAAATGATGTCTACGTGTTGATTCCATCATGTAATGCTGTTGGAATAGTCTTACGGCATGGTATCACAAAAAGGCCAAGTCTGGAGGAATTGAAAATATTGATCTGACGGGGAATTGTATGGTCGTAATAGTGTTTTAAATTGAATGCCCAACTTCTTTCGAAAAGCATATGTTATCGGCACCTTGCGCCTTGTTGTAAATGGGAGCATTTTTCACGATAGCAAGTGCGTCCTGACAAAGCTCAGTTGTGATTCAAAAGGCAAGGAAAGCAACGCGTTCCAGCGAAATGCACATACATTGAACTTTCAAAGCTTTGATTCTCTTTCGGTTTATAGCAACAAAATATACGTTTCAAGGAAACAGTAATACGTGGCACAAATAAAAAACCCTCAAGATGCAGATGGATTGGATGCCTGGCCCACCACAGCGCAATCGCGGCTTCAACGAATACTATCGATGCTATTCAGTCACAATGATGCCCGGAAATGAACGAGAAGCAATCAACTACGGCGGAAAGAGTTGAGTTTGGGTGGAGATGTTCGACAAAGAACTAACACTACTTCCGAAGTACTCCTTCCCCCTTCAGCACTTGCCAAACTCTGTAAATTAAACCTCTTTTATTTTACTACTTGGTTCATCAACGAGTCTGAGACCCAACTCGAACAACAATAGCAACCCTCAACATTGCGTATCCAATGCTCTTTGAAATCACAAATGAACAGTACAAGGATCGATCGTCACATGCTGGAGTCTTGGAATTCATTGCAGAAGAAGGAAAAGTGTACCTTCCACAATGGGTATAAATACTTAATAGCCCCTTGCTGGTGTCGCACCCACAAACCTGACTTAACTTCCGCGGCTTCCCTTTTTTTCAGATGATGAGCACTCTCTTGATCGAAGAAGGATCCCTCGTCAAAGTGAAAAACGTTTCCCTTCCACTTGGCAAATTTGTCAAACTCCAACCTCAAAGCGTCGATTTCTTGGACATTACAGACCCGAAAGCTGTTCTCGAAAAGGCGATTGGTCAATTCTCGTGTCTCACGCAGAATGATATCATAACAATCAAGTACAATGGTCAGTTGTATGACATTCTGATTATGGAGAGCAAACCAGGTGGAAAGGGGATTAGTGTAATTGAAACGGATTTGGAGGTGGATTTCGCGGCGCCGTTGGGTTATAAAGAGCCGGAACGAGTTTTTAAGGAGAAGCAGCCTCTTATTGTTGAGTATTATTTTTTTTGTCTTCCCAACGTGAATATGTTGTTCCTAACGTGACATTCGTTCCCGTTTTATTTTTATTTTTTGGACTTAGCCTGCAGACTCAATGTCCAGCATTGGGAGCCATACTGTTGTTGAAGCGAAAGGATTCTCTGCGTTCCATGGCGCTGGGCAGAGATTGAATGGAAAAGCGAACGCGTTGAATATCAAGGAGAATGAGTTGAGTTTATTATTATTCTTTGACGCTTGTTGTTTTCCTTCCCTGATACCCGATTGTTTTTCGTTTCCCACCAAGTGATTTGCCCACTGTTTCTGGCCCTCAAGAAGCAAAAGTGCCAGCCGCATTGCATTTACCCCATGGAAAACTCTTTTTTGGTTTGTTTTGATCTTTTTTGGGATACGTGTTTATTGAAGTTGCCACAATTTCAAGGGTACCCTGTGATTCCTTTGAAGAAACCGGGATCCGAGGAAACAGACCCAGAGGTAAGACAGATGCACGTCAAAAAATGTTTTTCTTACGTTTCCCGACAGGTGCCAAAGTTTTCGGGTGCTGGCCAAACGTTACGTGCTTCAAAGAAGAAATAAAAGCTCTGATAATATGAAGTTGATATTCTACTTTGCTTTTATTGAGCAGGCATGGCGTTCGTGGCTAAACCCGGTGGCGGTGGGAGTAAAAATCCAAGCGGTAAGTGTGGGAAACCAGCAGGAGACAGAGGAAAACCAGGACCATCACCTCCAAATAAAGATGGGGGAGAGGATTGAATTGAGATTGGCTCATCATCTGAATGATACGGATTTGAATAGTTTCTGTCGAAAAACCAGTTTGCTCTACCGCGATGTATGGCATCAACTCCAAGATCCACACCCTGGCCACTGACCCACCCATCAAACCCCTCAGGAAGAGGGCGCAAGAACCCGTTCTCATTTAAATTCAAGTATTCAAGTGTCTTGAGGTTGAGTAAACTTTTAGGAATAAGGCCGCTCAACGCGTTTGTCCCAAGTCCCAAACGTTTTACACTTTGTAGATTCCCAATTTCCGCAGGAAGAGAGCCACTAAGATCATTCTCGGATAGATACAATCGTTCCACTTGACGCAGTCCGCCGATTTCTGATGGGATAGGGCCAGTCAATTGGTTTCCATTGAAATGCAGGGACACCACATTGACGAGATTTCCCACTGACGCAGGAATAGGGCCATTTAATTGATTCCCAAACAACCAAAGCTCCTTCAACAAAACGAGATTTCCAATATTCTTTGGAATTGGCCCAACAAGAGCGTTGTTCTGGAGATAAAGTCCCTCCAAATTCGTGAGATCGCAAATACCATCTGGAATGGTACCCGTGAGGTTGACTCTGCTTATTGTGAGGAGGGTGAGGTGTTGCAGGTCCCCGATTCCGATTGGGATTGTTGATGGCGACCACTTCTCATAGTCGGCAGCATAAACATGGATTACTCCCAGGCTTTTGGCAGTCAGGGAAATGGTTGCTTCTTGGTAGTTGGAGTTCCCACGAACCAAGAGCGCTTCCACTTTTGGAGTGTGTGCATCAACCATCAATAGAGGATTCGGTAAGCATATTTGGCGGCATTTCAAGAGATTGGACATTGCGAATGACTTTGAATTGAGGCAGTTGCTTACACGGGTGGAGAGGAGTCGGTATTGGGGTGCTTGTAACGGGTGGATCCAGCTGAAGATTGCAGCAATAAGTTCGTCAGGAAGATCCATGAGCACTAGGAACGATTCAGATGGCTTGAAGGGCTTGTTCGCCCTCTTAGTTGTCTTCGAAGGTGATGCACCCATTAAGTGCGGACTGTTGCACTGTCTTTTATTTCGACGTAAATAGACTATAATAAGTTTTTGCTTCTCGTTCCATAATCTGCGGCCAGCATTCCGGCAGCTCTTCAATCAAAACGCCAGGATTTCCACCGTAGACACTGAAGGAAGGAATAATACAGTTTGGGGCAATCACGGTATTATCCAGAATAACGGCATTGTCTTTTACGATTGCAAATCTCCCCTGCATGGTTGATTGTTCAATTACAGTGTAAGAGTAAGACGCCGTGACCACTCACAATCACACAATTCTTTCCTATTCGAACGTGGGATCCAATTTGAGCTGCTTCGACAATTGATCCTTCTCCTGTGTTTTGGATTAAAATTCAACAGCCCGGTCCTTAGTAAATCGACATGTCATTTCAAGTACCAATGTGGCAGAAGTCTCCAATCTTCATTGGATAGTACGAAAAGATGCTGCATAGTCCACTCCGAATCAGAATACATTATTGAAAAACAAACAATTCTTAAACTCACTTCTTGTAGACTTTGCTTGGCGGTCGAATGAGAGACTTTGCCGCCAGCAGACAGTACTTTCCCACTGCAATCACCACGGCATGCGCTGTGCCCGACCGCCGCAAGTCACCTCTTACCATGCATTCAGTTTGTATTATCGTCTTTCCGCCGAGGATAATGTTTTGGCTTCCGTGGATAACACTCTTGCGGCTGACTTTGTTTCCAGTGTCCTTTTCGCTCGCTTAGAAGTCCAGAAGAGTAGTGTGGTTCATTTTACCGTTTCAATGTATTCTGTTTTCTCATAGTGGACGGGAAGGGGTTCGACGTCGCTTGTGATGAAAGAAGACATGGTGATTGTTGTGTTGATCAAAAAAGATTGCACTAGACAAAAGTCGCGTCCTTCTTGGATGTCGTAAATACCTGACAAATGCACACTTTCATGTCTTTCTTCGTTAAAAAGAATACTGTATGCAAAGGCCACTGAGCACCAATTTGCCACCAAAGATGAATCCGATGCGTCAAGACTCTCACTGAAAAACCATCTTTATAAATACACATAAAACACCCACAACAATTCTAGCCATCACGACAGTTTGTTCTTTTATTGCAGGCGAACATATACTCCAAGTACTGTTGCTCCGGCAACAATACTCCATAAGGCTAAAAAACAAGAAAGAACGCGAACATAGTCCATTAACCGTGGAACAATCCTGACGACAATTGTAGGATCTACGGAGCCTGTTGTGCCCACTTCTTCGATTTCACCGTTACTTTCAAACCCTCCAAACCGACCATTCTCATGGAAATAACCCATCAAATCATCTTTGAATTCCCATCGCTTCTTTAACCATCCATCAAACTCGCCGTCCGACATTTGATTGAGCGTCAGGAAGTTCGTGGTCGCGCTGACATTCCTAAAATCCAAACAAACTCGAGTAAGGAGAGCCTCAGTTCCTTCGCCAAAGACAGAGAATGGCGTAACTGCATCATGTGGATAGATTCCAGTCTCAAATCCGCGAGAAGAGGGCCAATACCCCAAAGTAACATCAACTAGGGCATCAATACCATCCTGGCTTTCCCCTGATTCGGAAGCCGATGAAGAAACAGGACAGAGCTGCTGAATGCATGTTCGTAAACCTTTGGATCGAGGGAGAATCACATGCTTTGGATCTTTTGGAATATAAGTATCAGGACGCGCTTCCAGTCGCTGCTTTTCAAGAAACTCTTTTGCGGAGTTCAGGTTTTTAGGATGCACCAGCAATCCTTCAGGGAAAATAAGGAGCAATAAAGGGTCTTTGCGTCGTTTTGCAATCGCTGTCAAAGATCTCTTGAACTTTGCTTGATCGAGAGCCCACTTTTGCTTCAAGAATATGAATCCAGCAAACCAAGCGAGCCATCCAGCGAAAGGAATGTATTTAAGCATATCCATTAGAATAATTGTGAGGCCATCGATAGATCCTTGGTGCCATCTAAAAATAGGCGAATGGTATCTTTGAACAAGACAAGCAAAGCAACCGAGCAATGGAAACTCACGCGTATAGACCCAAGAACCACCAATCGAGAAAGGTTTGATGATTGCAAAACCACAGTTGACGAAACGATGGCGTTGAGTCTCCAGTGACAACAATCTCGACATTGCGAATAAGGACATACGATACAATTGCAGCAAGGGAGGCCATTGCTTTGACAGACTGTCGAGCAAAGAAGCGGAAGGCCGGGGGGTACACTAGGGCAAGTGGCAGGGCAAGCACAAGCAGCAGACTGAGAGTGGCGGATGTGAACAAGCCAGCGAGGAGAAAGAACGAAAGACGGAAAACGTAGGAAACGGGCGATCGCTTCTTGGTGGTCTTTGGAACTGCTTCCTCTATGATAGGCATTAAGACCGTTTTACTTTGTTTAATTTTACTTAGTTAATTTTTACTCAAGTACTGTATGTCTTAAATGATACTTGTATTCAAATAATCTTACTCATTAGATCTGAAGCAGCGCTCGACTGAGCGGCTTTCAGTGACCGTCCTTCTCCCATCCCAACATCATTCAACCAATTCAAGGAAACACAAACTATAAAGCGCCTATCATGGGCAGGTCCGTCATTCGAAACTGTTTCATAAATCGGAAGTGATCCATTCATTTTTTGGCTGAGGTCTTGAAGTTGTGACTTAGCATCATTGGACTCTTTTGCTTTTGACTGTTCTGACGGGAACTTGAGCTGCTTGAGAATGTTCTTTATCCAATCTCCAGTCACTTTCATGTCTTTCCCGGAATCTTCGTATACTGCTCCAATCACTGCTTCGAAAGCATCAGAATACACCGAAGAATGAGCAAACTCTGTCTTGTCAGCGACCTTCAAGATTTTGTTCAATCCAATTAATGTGGCCATGTCTTTACATGCTGATGCGGAAACAAGGGCGATGAGTCGGTTGTTGAGTTGGCCTTCGCTTTCATTGGGATGTTCAGTGAAGAGGTAGTCTGTTGCGGCCAGTTTCAAGCAGGCGTCTCCAAGGAATTCAAGTCGCTGAAATTGCAGACTGGGGACGCCAGTATTGGGATGTATGATTGCTCTTGATAGTATGGAAGGGGTTTTGAAGGTGTATCCAGCAATTGAATTCATTTGAAAGAGTTTTAAGTTATGGAAGATCTTCGCACACGCCAATGGTAGAAAGACATTTGATATAATAAGCTTTCAGTATGGGAAGAAGATTCAAAGGATGCTGCAGGTGTGTATTATAATATTATTCTTTCTTTAAAAACGACCAACGATCGATTTGATGCTTTGTGTAATATTCAGAAAGAACTAGGACTACAGATGTATGCCCTTTGTTTCTTGCGATATCACGACAACACTGGAAATCAGCGATTGGATTCACTTTCCCCGTTTTAAGCAGCAGCTTGACAACCGCTGCATGACCATTTCGAGAAGCAACTCGAACGGGCCAATTATTCCACGCTGCCGGATCCACTTTCGGGGATTTCAAGAGAAGCTTCACGACAGCTTCGTGCCCATTCTCAGATGCTTTTCGTATGGCATAATCTAAATCCGCTCCTGGATCCACATTTTTAGATTCAAGAAGAAGCTTTACAACAGAAGCATGACCATTTTCAGAGGCCAGTCTGATGGGATAGTCCCTCCAGGCATTTGGATGTACTCTACCAGAGTCAAGAAGAATCTTGACGACAGAAACATGGCCCCTTTCCGATGCAAATCGAATTGCGTAATTTCCATGAGCAGCGGGATTCACCCAAGGAATTCCAACTAGAAGGTTGACAACGCCAGCGTGTCCGTTTTTTGCAGCTTTCCCAATGGCATAGTCATCACATGCTTCAGGATCTGCAGCTCCATCATCGAGAAGAAGTTTAACAACATCTTCGTGTCCGTTCTCTGAGGCCTTTCTGATGGCAATATTGCGGCTTGCCCATGATTGTACGACTCCAGAGTCAAGAAGCAACTTTACAACTGAAACGTGGCCCCTTTCGGAGGCAATTTGAATGGTTGCATAGTCATTCGCTACGAGCACGTACATACTTTTTGTGTGTTCCACAAGGAATTGGAGAACTGCCGTGTGTCCCAGATAAGCGGCAGTACAAGCTGTATCTTGTTTGGAACTCCAGCCATACCAGCAATAAGAAGCAATCTTTTGTACGAAATCAAAGCCCTTTGCAGCAGGCAAGCCTTGGAAGTGGTTCCGATGACGACGATTCGAGACGTCATGCATCAAAGGGACACCACAGTAAATGAGCGCTTGGTAGCTGCAAGGAACACCTTGCCATTTAATTTTTCGGAGCTTGTGAAGATAGTTTTCAAAATCTTCTTGGGAGGAACAGACGCAGAGCTGATGGCTCGTGTGGGTGTATGCAAACTCAATGCGGAACAAACTCTCGGCCAGAATCCTTTTTGATGCAAAGGCAACTGAATCCAGGTTTGAATCAAGCGGAAGGTGTATCAGAATGGCTTCAATGAGCTCTCGTGGAAGTGTTTCAATCATTTGACAAACGTTTTATTTTTGCTTGCTCTCAGAAGCAATAGCGGCCTTACCAGTAGACTGAATCAACAAAGCCTGAACAACTTCCTCAGGCTGAACATTCCGCTCCTTTACACGTTGAGCAAGTGCTTCAACATCAACAACATCAGCCTCAATTTCGTCATCCGTCTCCAACGCACCCCCTCTATCAAATTCAAGCATAGGAACCTCTGCTACGCTTTTTCGATCACGTCCATTATCAACAACAACCGCCATCCGAATGTGCTCACCTACTGCTTTTTTCCGTGAACCCACCTCCCATCGCAGCCTTCTTGACCCATTCCACAGTACCCTTCAAATTCCCTTGAACCTTTTTTTGCACATTTGCATCAAACTTGAACTCTTTCGGGGCCGTTAGGCGATCCTGGGTAGCACCAGCATCTCCCAAAGGAAACCTCTCCTCCAACCGTGACTTATAAATACCCACACATGTTTGTAAAACCGCAATACCCATGGCAAGAGTCATACCTCCCGCAATGGGAGCCTCTATAACTCCTGCTGCCACACTCCCGACACCTGGAATCGTCTTTACAGCGCCTGCACACAAGATGCCAAGAAATGGGAACGGACTGGCGGCCAAAATACTTAGATACAGCATTGGGTCCAATAAAGCAGGGATTTCAAAAACGCGGCAGACACTGAGGATCATTGTTGTTTGTGTTGCCAACAGGAAGGGCATGTCTGCGAAGGGGATCGGGGCGGCACCGATTCCTGCTGCTGTTAGCGTAGCAGTCGCCACGATTTTGATTGCTATTTGGGTGAGGTGTGTGCTGTTGTCGGTTTGGAGGTGGGCTAAACGGAATCGGCGATGTGGAATGTTGGTGAGGAGGGCAGTGAGTGATCCAGTGAGGTGACTGAGAGAATCACGAAGGGATCGAATGTCTTGGATTTTCAAGTGCAGTTCTTTGGAGAAAGTACAGTTGGAAGTTTGACAGTACCACACGTTCCTTTAATTGTGTCAAATTAAGAGAGCTCTTGAAGATACCATGAGATTGAAAAACCTCCACATACCAACAATCTAATGGACGAAGAATAGCCTGAACAGATCCGCAAACGGGGCATTTCATCCCAGACGTTGATTGTGGTGGATTCCGTAGCTCCACAATATCCCAGCCACGAATTGCGGAATCAAGCTCAAGAGAATGAATAAGAGAATCAATTGCAGAATCGCCTTGATGAAGTGGAAGATGCGTGGTGGGTATTGAATCTGCTGGTGTCAAAATTGAGTGGATCTGAGATCTGATTGAATAAATTTCAACTTCGTCTTTTGCATCGCATTTCGATATGATAACGAGAAAGGGAATTTGCTGCTTGAGAAGGGCCGCCAGTACAATCTCATCGTCTTCGTGAATTCTGTCGACAAAGTACCACACCATGTCAAAGTGTGGCAGTGTTGCATCTACATTTTGATCCGCTGAAACAAAGCGAACAAAGTCTTCTGCTTTGAATGCAGGATTGAAGCCAGGCGTGTCGATGATTCTTGCAAAACCAGTAGGATCGTTGTATGCAGTGGCAACTGCAGTCACGGGCCGCCCTCCCCCAGCCTCAGCCACATTCACTTTAAAGACTGCATTTACGAGAGAACTCTTTCCGAGTCCAGCGTGGCCTTCGGTGGATGTTTAGTGTTTTTATCATCAGAAACACCAAACCTGCAATAACGACGCCAAGCGGGGCACCAACAATCTGAGCAATTTTGCTGTCTTCAGCGGCCGCAGAGTCTTTGTTTGTTTTCAGCTTAAAATCTTCGACACAGACTGCCAACTGTTCGACAAACTGGGCTTTGAAACCACGGGAAAACACTGACGAGTTGGATGTTTCAACAATCTGCTCTGAGGAATCAATTGCTGAAAACCAGTCAGAGTCGCTGCTGTTGTTTGGCTGTGAGGACAAGCTAGAGGTTGACAGCCACTGGAACATTGTGAAATCGTGGAGATATAATTGCAGGGGGGGCGGACTGAAAATTTTGGATTGGTAGATTTCCAGATCTACCAACATCAAATGACTCACCTCAAACCTCCTGGTGCCTGCCGAAGGCTCTGCATCCGCCCGAGACAAGATAAGCAATGCCGCTAGGACATTTTGAAGTCTTGAGACCAATTGGAGGCTCCAGTGTCTGGTGCAGCGGTGCTGAAGACAACCATATCACATTTATTTGTTCGAAAGCCACTGGAACATTGTGAAATCGTGGAGATATAATTCTTGTATTCAACTCCGGAGAATCTTCAGCGGCTCGCGAAACGTGGGAATAATCTGGAATAACACAGAGGTAGCTCAATTCGAAAGTTGGATTTCCTGGGGAGGTCTTTGCAAAAAGAAGGTTGGTAAAATCAAATAGTCCATTACGTAGGAGTTTTATCAAGTGTTTCAGTAAAAGTCTAATGCATGTTGTCAATTGCGTGATCGTTGATTATTCTTGGATCTCCCGCATTGTCTTGAATCTCCCCAAAACACGAATTGAATGAAATTCAACTCCAAAAATGGCCACCAACGTCCTTGCCTTCCTCCCTTCGATCCTGGCCAATATTCCTTCTGAATGGCGCGGAACTACTTTTGCAAACACTGCGCTTTTGGGGCGTGAAGAGTTTGCGTCGAGAATCACTGCGCTCACTACCTCATCAAAGACCAAAACAACAGTAACCGAAGCCGATCTGATTGCTCTTGGAACTGCAGAAGACTATCTCCGTGTTTCATCAAACATGTCTGTGCTCCTCGAACTGGTCCTTGCCTCAGCTGCAAAACTCCCTGTCAAGAACGTGTTTTCGTTTGGTTCCACAACGATGCCATTCATATCTGTGCTTTTGACGGCAAAAGAACCTGTTGTCATCCAGCTTCCCAAAGGCGTCAAGAGTCCTTTCACTGCTGCTGATATTTCAACCCTCAAGCTTTTGGGGGCAAACTTCATTGTTGAACAAGGCGAAGCAAAATCCCACCCTGGGAAAATCGTGATTGCTTTGCAAGAAACTCTTTCTAAAACTACCCCGCAACCTGATGCGGTTGTGTCACAGTCCGTGCTGTATATTCACACAAACAGAATCAACCCAGATGATATCTTGGTTATTCGGAAGCGGTTGAGCACTCCGCTCACTACTCCAGCTTGTGAACGCATATTGCAGCGTATTGCGGGTGTAAAGATAACTGCTGACCTGGAAGCCTCAACTCCGGCCAGCGTTGCTGAGTTTTATGAGCATCTGCAAACAATGTCTGGAACAACCGTCGACACAACAGCCAATCCTGTTATTTTCACTGCTGGGCTGCCTGCTGTGTGTTCTCTTTGGCTTGGTTTGCTTAAAACTGGAGGCGCAGACATTCTGATGGCTTCAACGGCTTACGGAGGCTCATCTCAGCTGACTGATATATTCGCAAGTCGCACGACCGGAAATTCGCCCGCTAAATTTACAAAGTCTACATTCGATATTACTGGGAAGAACGACATTTCAACTGCCATCGAAAACGCACTTGCCATACTCACCAAAACTGCCAAAACCCCGACCACAGTCCTCTTTGTTGAAATCCCTACAAATCCAGACATGAAAGTCCCCAACATGCCAGCACTCGCGCAACTCTTGCAATCGTACGCGAAAACCACTGGAAAACAAGTTCTCCTTCTTGTAGACACTACATTTGCCCCAGCCTCTCAAGTCATCAAAAAGATTTCCAGCAGCTCGAATGTTTCTACTCCAGATGTGACTTCTATGGTCTTTATCAGTATGAGTAAAAGCGTGTCTCGTGGATACACGACGGCAGGAGCGATTGTCGCTGACTCTACGTCCCCCAAATCGCGAGCCCTCTTGGAGCAAGTCAGATCAACGGCAGCTCTCCTCGACACAACTGCGAAAAAAGACCAAATCTGGAGACTTACTCAAAACCACGTAGGCGTAGAATCCCGTTGTGACAAGGCCTACATTGTTGCAGCTGCAGTCGGGACCGCACTCACTCGAGCAGTTTCGCAATATGCAAATGGTTACTCCATGGAGCTGGCTTTTGTTACTCCTGAGCAAGCAGCCGAAGGGTTCACAACGAGTACGTTTTCCTTCAACCTCCCGCCGTTGAATGGTGTCCCTGCAGAAGTGAATAAGGCATTAGCGCAACGGTTTGTGGATCTTTTGACTGTAGAGCGGAGGCTTTTTAAACCGTGCGTGTCGTTTGGTCAGGATAATGGGCTGGTGTATGCTACGGTTCCTGCAACCTCAACACAAGGGGCGATTAAAGAGGAGGATAAAGCCAAACAGCTTGTCGGAGGTGTTGAATTAACGAGATTGAGTTTTGCTGCAAATTGTAACGTGCGGAAGGTTATTGGGGTTATTGAAAGTGCTGTGAAGACGATTTACTCAAAATCCACCACTCAAGAGTCGAAACTCTAAAAAAATAATTGAATGGAATTTTTGATTAGTGATCTTAATCTGAGTAGTTTTACTGGTTATCTACTTGGAATATACGTATAAAAGGAAATCATATCAAAAATCACGTCAACCAAATCGTTTCTGATGCTTCTGGAACAAAAAGTTCTTTGTGAAAAAAAAACAGACATGGGAAAACCCGATTGGAAGTCCGCCGTAGCAGCTGCTCTCCAACAAAAACGCGAAGCTGATTATGCAGAGGCGCACAGGTTTGCTTGATAGTTTGTTCTTGTACCCAATACAATTTTCACGCTGAAAAACCTTGTGTAACCCTTCTCAAGCCACCTGCGTGCCGCCAAGGGCAACCAGCACCGCAGCACGAGTCGAATGTCAAGCCTGCATCTCGACGAAACGAGTCCAACAGAAGCTGATATGGGAACGCCTGGATTCGAACACCCCCCAACAACAGGTGTCATCTACGTCATGGAACGCGCTGCTGCTAAAGGGTGGAAGTATGGAGATAAAACATGGGGAAACTTTGGACAAGGTGCGCCAGAAGTGGGGAAAATTCCAGACGCACCTGAACGACCATTGACGATTACAATGAAGGAGGACCAATTTGAGGTTTTTTGAAATCCTTTCCGCTTTATTAAAAACAAAGAATAACACTCTCATTTAATTCTCGTTTTACTTTGCGCTCTTCCTATTTCTACTTCATATTTAGTATGCGCCTGTCGCTGGACTGAAAACGCTTCGTGAGGCAGTTGCAAACTTGTACAATGAACGATACCGACAAAACCGAACTTCGAAATACACATGGGAAAACGTTTGCATTGTTCCAGGAGGTCGTGCGGGATTAACTCGAATGGCTGCCTCGATTGGAGATGCAAATGTTGGGTTCTTTTTGCCTGAGTACAGTTGAGTTGTTTTCTTGAGTAATGCGAAAGCTAAACCTTTCTCTCCAAAAAAAAAGCTGCCTATGAAGCGCTATTGAATATTTTCAAGAGAATGGTTCCGATTCCAACTCCTTTAGATAAGGAGTCGAAATACCGTATTAGTCCAAAGAGATTGTACAATGAGATTCAAGATCGAGGTTGGTTTTGTTTAGAATCTTCAATACTGCTTGTTTTTGTATTCGTTTTCTTATCAATTAAAAACAGGTCTTGGCGTTGTCGTTTCATCAAACCCATCAAATCCAACAGGTCAACTTGTAGAAGGAGATGAACTCCGCGAATGGGTCAACGTGTGTAGAACCACAAGAACAACACTCGTTCTGGATGAATTTTACTCGAGTTACATTTACACACATCCTGATGCTCTTGGAACAACGGTTTCATCAGCGAAATACGTTGATAATGTGAATGTAGATCCTGTCGTTATTATTGATGGTCTTACTAAGGTGTGTTTTTGAATTGATCCTTATGAGATGTTGAAATCTGACTGAATCCAAATAAAAATAAGAACTTCCGGCTTCCAGGATGGAGAGTTTGTTGGATTGTTGGACCTAAGGAGTACATATCTTCCATGGCATCAAGCGGTAGTTTTCTGGAAGGTGGTGCGAATCATCCTCTTCAACAAGCGGCTATTGCCATGCTGGAACCCAAACGCGCTCATGCAGATGCAGTTGCATTACAAAAGCACTTTCTCGAAAAGAAGGAATATGTCATGGATCGATTGCAAAAATTGAATATTCCAGTAACTGTTCCTCCGATGGCGACATTTTACATATGGTTGGATTTGAGTCCACTTCCTGAGGTATTCCTCTTTTTTGGAAACATCCCCTTTCATATATTGAACAATTTTCTTTTGCTGCAGCCATATTGTAACGGTCTCACGTTTTTTGAAGCCTGTTTGGATGAAAAAATGATCTGTGTACCAGGAATATTCTTTGACATTAATCCAGGAAAGAGGCGTGACCTGGTTCAATCGCGATACCAGGGTTTCATACGATTGTCATTTGGTCCTGCAATGGACGAACTCAAGACTGGGCTGGATGGTTTGGAGAGATTGTTGAAGAAAATTGGGCATATTCAGTAAATAAGTGGGGATGCTCGCAATTTCTCTCTCGCAATCAACCTAGCAGTGGATAAAAAATACATAGTATAGTTACTCGTTTATTTCTTCCCCAATGTGAGAGATATTTGCCAATAAATTAAGCATTTCGCGGCTTTCCGAACAACTTGATACTGCTTTGCCAACTCATATTTGCCCTTCTGACGCGCATATTTCTCGCCCTCGCGATTTAAGCCAATACTGAACCAGATCCTTGTGCAAGTAACTTGCTGAAGAGCTTCCTTCGGCCTCTTTGTATTTCAGGAGGTGTATCGTTTCTTTGAGGGACAGTCGTTGTTTCCATTTACAGTGTTTTGAGGGTTGTTCAGGTTTGGTTAAGATTGGTTTCAAATGATGAGAAGATGTTGAAACTGTGTCTTCAGAAGGAGTCCAATTCAGCTGCCTTGAAGGTAATGCTGAAGTTCGCGATAATATTCCCTTCTTGTAGGCTATGCAATGTACCGGAAACTCATCCTTTTCTTGCTTCAGATCTGATACCGGTGATGCCAGCTCAATAACCTACTTCAAGTCCATGGCATTCTATGGTTTCATTGGAAAAATCGATAGTCTGTCATAGGTTCGGCGGAAGGCGCGACAGACTCATCAGTTTCAGTTATCCTGTTCTTCAGATACTTTGAAAGTACATTGTCAATTGCAGGAAACTCCGTGAGCGTATGTGGTGGGCCGTCAGACAGTAGTACTTCGACGAATCGCGACGTGCTTCCATTTACTTCACGTTCTAGACACTTTTCGAAAGTCTCTAATGGTTGTGTCAGCTGTTCAACTTCTCGTAGCTTTCTCCTCCGTACTCGTATCACAGGTTGTTGAGAATATGTTGGTGTAATCCCATTTGCTTCCCATGCAGCAGAAGAGAAAGTGCGCTCTTTCGGATAACTCTTGGCATTTAAAGCCATCTTTGTCGTGGCTAATTCGTGCATCTCTAATGGTTCGCTCAATCATGTTGTTTTCTTGCTCTGTTTTGAGGACAAATTCATGAATTGGCAGTGTTTGACAAGATTCGTTGCATATTTTCCTGATTGGTTCAGAAACCAAACTTGACTCTTTGGACTCCTCCTGCATCAGAGTATACATTTGCAGCACATCCTCAACAGCTTTGCAGCTTTGATCTTCTTGGCTAAGCGTTGATTCTTTTGCTTTCACGAACTCAAACAAGGCGCGTCGAGACATGTTCCAGGACAAATAAGTAACTTGTGTGTTAGGTGACTGTGTATCAAAGTTCTTTTTTTTCTTTTTCAGTCAACAAATTCGAGCCTCGTTCTGACTTTGCAGCAAATGAGTGACAAACTGACTCGAATTGGTGCGTTGCTTTATTTGATCTCAAAAGTCTCCAAGGATCAAAAGACTGTGAAGCCTTTGTCGATCAGCTTAAGTTGTCAATTGTGCTCTAACACCCGAAACAACGCAGCCATCGTCAATGCCGACAAATGCAAGCCAAAGAAGTGCAGACACGAATGTAAAAAGGGCTGTCCCGTCGTGAGAATGGGTATGGCCATCAGCGTGTACTTTTGACTCCATCAACAACCAACGCAATCGCAATTGTTCGTGTTGAACTTCAACAGGAAAGCTTTGTATCGAAGTGGCCGTGAACTCAAAGATTGCATTTCTCTCTGAAGAATTGTGTATCGGATGCGGAATCTGTGTCAAAAAGTGTCCTTTCGAAGCCATTCACATCATCAACTTGCCAACAAACTTGGAGAAGGAAGTCACTCACAGATACAGTGCAAACTCTTTTAAGTTGCACAGATTGCCTGTGCCAAGACCAGGTCAAGTGTTGGGTCTCGTCGGGTACGTGCTGATGTTGTGGGCAGGGGGTGGTCAAGTCTTACTATTTCCATCAATAGAACCAACGGTATTGGTAAAAGTACTGCTTTGAAGATTCTGGCTGGTAAAGTCAAGCCAAATTTGGGTCGTTTTGCGGTATAATGGAGCGATATTCAGGGAAGGCACCAAAGTTCTCACTTCAATTACAAAACAGGAACCACCTGAATGGGAAGACATTCTCAAATACTTTCGTGGAAATGAATTGCAAAACTACTTTACCAAAATCTTGGAAGACAACTTGAGAGCAGTCATTAAACCACAATATGTTGACTCGATTCCAAAGGCTGTTAAAGGAACTGTCAAGGACTTGCTTGACAAAAAAGTGGAGAGAAACAACTTGGAGGAAATGATTGAAAACCTCGGTATGTAAAGCCCCAGTTTTGTTGATTCCACTCACAAATCACGCACCTCAGATCTTCGTGGAGTTTTGGATCGTGACGTCGAAAACCTTTCCGGAGGAGAGTTGCAGCGTTTCGCTATTGGGTTTGCCGCCATCTTGCAAGCCGACATGTAAATATTATCTCACTTTGAATCGCCTATGTCGGTTGAATGGTTTTTTATATCCTCTTAGCTATATGTTCGATGAGCCATCTTCTTATTTGGATGTGAAGCAGCGTTTGAAGGCCGCCAAGGTCATTCGCTCCCTACTTGGACCAACCACCTACGTTATTGTCGTCGAGCACGATTTGTCTGTTCTTGACTACCTCTCCGACTATATTTGCGTTCTTTACGGAATGCCTTCTGTCTATGGTGTTGTCACTCTTCCTTTCTCTGTCCGTGAAGGAATCAACATTTTCTTGGACGGTAAAGTCCCAACCGAAAACTTGCGTTTCCGTGATGAAAGTTTGACCTTCCGATTGGCTGAAACTGCTGAGGAGAAGGAAATCGATAAGCACAGACGTTTCCGGTACCCTGAAATGACCAAGGATTTGGGAGGTTTCCACTTGACTGTTAAGGAGGGAGGATTCACTGATTCTGAAATCATTGTCATGTTGGGAGAGAACGGAACTGGAAAGGTGGGAGGCTTGTTTCATTTCAAACATGCACAAATCATAACCTTCCTTCCTCTGCCTTAGACTACTTTCATTCGTATGTTGGCTGGTCTCTTGCCACCAGATGAAACCAGCGACTATATGCCAGAACTCAACGTTTCTTACAAACCCCAAAAGATTGCCCCCAAATTCCCAGGAACTGTACGAATGCTCCTTCTCAAAAAGATCAAGGCTGCGTTTATGCACCAACAGTTCCAAACTGACGTCGTCAAGCCCCTTCAAATCGAAAACATTATCGACCAAAACGTGACGGATTTGTCTGGAGGAGAACTTCAACGTGTTGCCATTGTCATTTGTTTGGGAACTCCCGCCGATATCTATTTGATTGACGAACCGTCAGCGTACTTGGACTCTGAGCAACGTATTATTGCCGCCAAGGTTATCAAAAAGTTCATCTTCCACTCTCAAAAGACTGCGTTTATTGTCGAGCACGATTTTATCATGGCTACTTACTTGGCTGATCGTGTTATTGTGTACGATGGTACTCCTTCTGTTAAGGCTGTTGCTCACAGGTAAAAAAGGTGTTTTCAAGTATCAATTAGAGTTTCTGAAATTAAATTCTTTTTTAATAGCCCTGAAGCTTTGTTGGGTGGTATGAACAAGTTCTTGGAGATGCTGGAAATCACCTTCCGTCGTGACCCCACAAACTTCCGTCCAAGAATCAACAAGATGGACTCAGTAAAGGATAAGGAACAGAAGCTGACAGGAAACTACTTCTTTTTGGATGAATAGATTGTTTGAGATGGGGACGGGCTTTTTAGTTTTTTTGATGAAGAATATATTCAATTTCACTTTCTGTGACGGTTACTAGCCAATAATCTCAGTTTTCGTACCACCGCCATCTCCTGCCAAGCTTGCAAAACTTCAAAACTGCGCAACAAGTCAATACACAACGGGTCAACGGCACACGAACCAATTATCCTGAAAAAGTATCGACAAACGCGGATGCAAAATACGGACCGGTACGGATGTTTCTTGAGTTATGTTCCCGATTCGGTTGGTATAGATCCTTTCAATTCACAGTCAGACAGACGTAATTCTCTCAGCAGACACAAGATTCGATTTTTCCAGCTTAACGAGTAGTCCAGAATTCCACCGGAAATTTCCCCACGAGGGAGGAACACTTCACGGTTACTTGGTTTCAAGAGTGTGAAATAGCCAATGAGGGTAAGGAATGGGACGTGCAGCACCAGAACCAAACACCATCAATGTCGTCTTGTCTGCAAGGAAAGTAGTCGTTTCCAGTGATATAAAGAAGTGCGGTAGGGGAAGAAGTGCGCTTTAGCTTTGCAAAAGCGAATGATTGTGAAGCGAGACAGACACTGAAGGCTCTGGAAAGTAGGCGGTAGGTAGGAACAAAATATGTGGCAAATCCAGGCGAATAGTTCAGTAACTAATCTCGGGTGGAAAGACTGTAAAAAGGTCAGTCCTCCATTTTGTCTTCTTTTAAACTTGGCCCCCCAAAAAAAAGGGAATTCAATGACAACGCAACACCGGACGATTACAGTTTGGTTCGATTTCAGCGTTTGAAGTTGAGCAAGTTTTGGATGTTTCGAAGGCAACGAAGGTGTTTCCGTTCAACTCGAGGGTAAAAAAGACTGAAAGTGGCAGAACACTTGGACTCTCTCTAACTGGCCGATTTCAGGGCTTTGGATGGGCGTCGACGGATGCGATAGTTCAAACAGAAGAGCCTCGGATAGCGCTGATAGAAGCCGATGTCGTTGATGGTGTTGGATGTGATGCTGATGATGAAGAACTACGACGGCCTGAGGAGCCAGAACCAACTTTGCAACCAACGCATTCAGCAAAAGAAGAAGAGCTTCCTGAACCGGTAGCTATTACAGCTGCTCCAGCTCCAGTAAAGAAGTCATGGGCGGATTTAGTAAAAGTACCTGAATCGGCAAATTCAACGGCTTCTCGCGTCACACCATTCTCTCAACAAATAACACCGTCAAACTCATTCGATAGTATGTTCACATGTCTCTTTCACCTATTAGCTTGAACTTGTCGGTGTACTTATTTTCTCTCTCTCCCCCAGAATTCTGTGCATCCTACCAAGTCTCTTTCAACTCTCGTCTGATAAAACCTCGCGGCCTTCTCAACGTGGGAAACATGTGTTTCATGAACGTGATCCTACAGCCGCTTCTGCATTGCCCTCCATTTTATAACCTCATCAAGCAGCTTTCCAAGCAACTTCAGTACAGTTTCAAAACAAAGACTCCAATCATGGAATCACTGTTGAGTTCAATTTTTTCTTTTTTTCCTTGGTCTTTCTGAAAATTGCTTCAAACTGAAACCAAACCTCGTCAGTATATTTTTTTTCAATGAGTTTGAAGAGGAAGATGCAAACTCGCGACCTACAAAGCGATCAGTTATTGATTCATTTGAGCCAGGATATGTTCACACTGCGTTACGATCTATGAAGAATGTCGACTCTGTTAAGGTGAGGATTGTGTTGGATTTGTGTTTTTCTCTCTCTCTCTCTCTTTTTTTTTGTTTGGCTAAGTTGCTTTCTTGCCAAAAAAAAAGGGTCGCCAAGAAGACGCGGAAGAATTTTTGGGATTTTTATTAGACGGACTGCATGAGGAATTGGTTTTATGTTTGTATTTCCTCGATCACTATTTTTATTTTTATTTTTTTTAATTGAATCCTTCCAAATTTACACACATAAAAAAAGTACGAAAAGAAGGCAAAGAAGGAAATGCCGAAGGAAGAGAATCACCGAACGGAACAGATTCAAAGAATGACGCGTCGTCGTGGGTTGAGGTGGGCTCAAAGAAAAAGACAACAGTTACGCGATCAGTGAGTAATTTTTAACTGGTTTACTTTTTTGTCTTTTTTTGATTTTCCTCCGTATTTCTAATGCTTGGATATTGTCGGTTAGACGGAAGTAAAAGAAACTCCGGTGATAAATATTTTTGGTGGACGGACGCGGTCCGTATTGAAGGCCTTAGGGGATAAAGAAAGCGTTACAGTCGAGCCATTTCAGTCGTTACAACTGGATATTGCGGTAAAAAAAACAGAGTCGTTTTCTATCGGCGATGTACTTATCCCCAGCCTCACAACTAGCCCGACCACATAAATTCAATTGAAGACGCGCTTCTGAACTTGACTACACCGGAGACAATTCATGGATTTACTTCTCAAGCACTTGGTGTTCCCGTGAGTAATTTCTTATTTTTCAGAGCTCTAAAATACCATACTAATTACCAAAACAGGTGGATGCCACAAAGCAAAACTTTATTGAGCATTTCCCGCCCATCTTGATTCTGCATATCAAGCGATTCGTGTTTGATAATGTTGGGGGAACCCAAAAACTGCGAAAGCATGTGTCATTTCAAGCGGGATTGAAAGATTCGACCTGAAGTGATTTCACCGAACGCGAGGAAACAGAATATCCATTTGCAATATCGTCTTTTCGCAGGTTTTTCTTGTGTTTGCATGTCGTGTGGCAAAACTGGATTCTCATTTTTTTTTTTTTCGTATTACAGTGATAAACCATCACGGAAAGTATGCAGCGGGTGGTCACTACACTTGTGATGTACAGCGAAACAATGAAGAGTGGTTGCGAATCGACGATGATATTGTGGATCGAGTGGACGTGCATCAAGTCACGCGCGAAGAAGACGACAGACAGCCCTACATGCTATTTTATGCAAAGAGCTGAAGAATGAAATGTTTAAAAGAAAGTAAAAAATAAAACAGTTTATTAACTATTAATTTTATATTCTTTATTTTAATATTTAAGCATTAAAAAAAAGATGGTCGAATCAAAGCCGACAAAAGTCGTTGTCCATCCACTTGTACTTTTGAGTGTCGTTGACCACTTCTTCCGAGTCGCGCGAAACACTTCAAAGCGAGTTGTGGGAGTCTTGTTGGGTCAAGTGAATGGGGACACTGTGAATGTGGCAAACTCGTATGCATGTAAGTTGTGTCCCTGCGACTTACTGAACGTAAATAATGCTTAATTATGAATGCAATTTATATTTTTCAAGTGCCTTTGAAGAAGACGAGAAGGATCCCAGTGTGTGGTACTTGGACCACAACTACCACGAAGCCATGTATGATATGTGCAAGAAAGTAAACGGTGCGTAGTCTCTACAGACTTCCCTCCCATGCTTCGCTTTACGCTTTAGTTTCAAACACGGGAATGTAGTTTAGCTGGGTGATGCTTCGTCGATTTCATGATGGACTTTTATGACGCGCGTTTTTGTGGAACTACTCAACAACCTAACTTGGAACCAAAAAAAAAAATTGCAGCAAAGGAAAAGATGGTTGGATGGTACCACAGTGGACCCAAGTTGCGTGCCTCTGACCTGGAAATCAATGAACTCTTTAAGCGATATATTCCCAACCCAGTCCTTGTCATCATTGATGTCAAGCCAAGAGACGTTGGAATTCCAACCGACGCGTACCTTGCAATTGAAGAGATTCACGATGTGAGGAGTCCCATTCTTCTGTTTGTTATTGAGCATATTCTGAACTCAAAAACAAACAGGATGGAACTGCAACAACAAAAACATTTGCCCACCTTCCGTCCAGTATCGAAGCCGAAGAAGCCGAAGAAATCGGAGTCGAAGCACCTTCTCCGCGACATCAAGGACAACGACGTTGGCACTCTCTCCAACCAAATCTCGAACCAGCTTGAATCCCTGAAAGGCCTCCACAATCGACTCACTGACATTACCACATACCTCGAGAAAGTAGTTCTCGGGAAACTTCCAGTAAACCATCAAATCTTGTACAACCTGCAAGATATTTTTAATCTCCTGCCTAATTTGGAACGCTTGGAAACCGTCAAGAGCTTTGCGGTTACGACTAATGATGAGATGTTGGTGGTGTATTTGAGTAGTCTTGTGCGAGCTGTGATTGCTTTGCATAATCTGATTCAAAACAAGATCACCAATCGAGATGAAGAGAAGAAGGAGGCTGGTCTTGCTTTGGGCGGTGCGGAAGAAGTGGCGGGCTCTGCTTCCCGTTGTTGGTGCAGATGGAGGAGCGGCTGATGGGAAGAAGGGAGATGAATCAAGCAAAAAGTGATATCTCCATATTAAATAATAAAACGCGAAATACTTTATTTTATTTTAATTTTAATTAATTCCAATTAATGATCCGCCTCCGCGTGACTGTTCCCTCGCTGGGCCTCAAGCGCCTCGTGCCGGTCGCCGTCGACGGCGCCACGACGGTTGCGCACGCAGCGGCGCAGATCGCGGCGGCGCTCGGCCTCGGCTTCAGCGCTGATTTGTCAGCAGACGGCTTTGTGCTTCTTGCGACGGCGGCGGCGGCGGCGCTGCTGCGCGACGGCGATGCGGTCGATGCGGTCGCGAAAGAAGACGAGTGTGTAGAGGGAGAAAAGAGAACAAAGAGAAGAAGAAGAAGAAGGAGAAGAAGCGAGAAGACGTAGAAGAAGTGCAAGAAGCAGAAGTGTCGGAAAAGAAAAAGAAGCGAAAGAAGGCGAAATTGGAACTGGAAGAGCCCGTGAAAATAGTGCAAGTCCAAAAGGAAGTACTGCAAGTACAAAAACCAGTGCAGCAAAAAGTACTTCAATCGCAATCGGTTCAGCAAAATGATCTACCGCTACAACCAGTGCAGCAAAAATCAGTGCCGAAACAAATAGTACACCACGAAAAAGAACAACCCAAAGAACAACAACTTCAAGTACAAAAACAACCACAATATCAACATTCAATAGTACAACAACAACTTGCAAAACAACTACCCCCGGCAAAAGCTATTCACACTTATATTGAACTGTATGACGACATTCCTTCTCCTGTCGAAAACTCCAGAAAGCGTGGTCGTAAGAATCAAGCCAACAATAACCACAACAACACCAGCAAGAATAAAAAGTCGGAATTGATTCAACCTCCTCTTGATTATGGCGATGATGAATTCTCGACTCCTGTAACGATTCTGACCAAAGACTATTCCTCATTTCCCAAAATTGATGTCTCGGTTCATTTGCCTCCTGTCGGTAGTTTGATTGCATTCAAGGTTTGAGAGATGTTTTCTCACTGCCGAAGGCGGTGTTGTTACCGCCCTAGACGGTATTTTTTTTTTAATATTCCTCCAATTTCTTACCAATTGGCTTTCTTTTCTTTTCATCCTCTACTTGATTTCCTTGTTCTCTAAAACCAAAAAAAAAAAAAAATCCTATTCAGACCTTGGAAATGGGCTCCGATTTCACCCCTCAATTATCTGCATTCAAGGAAGCTTCGATTCTTGAAATACATCCCAAAACAAAAACAATGACTCTTTTACTTGCTGGACAGAATGGGAGAATAGCTCCGCCAAAGCAACTGGCACCACGGCGACGCAAGAACTTGACGCATTACGATTGGAATCCAGCCGAGAACGAGGATGATGATGTTGAAGGTGAAGGAGAAGTGGAAGATGGGGAGGAAGAAGGTCAAGTGGATTATGAATATGTATTGTTGGATGAATTGAATGGTGTTGGGGATGGAAAAATTACCTTGGGATGGAGGGATTTGGTGGATCCCAGGTTACTGAAATAAATAGGTCCTGCCGAGCTGTAGCTACAAATACAGTATGTAGGACACCACTCACCCTCGATTATACGTTGCACATCAACTTGGAAGGAATAGTATCTTTTCATTGATTCCAAGATTGTTCATTCCTCGAAGTGATTTTTTCAATGTCGATTCTATGTGCTTGGATGCTACGAGAAGATAAATTCGTTGCCGCTTGCTCCTCCACAAG
Organism: Obelidium mucronatum; assembly: GCA_025765595.1. NCBI lineage: Eukaryota > Fungi > Chytridiomycota > Chytridiomycetes > Chytridiales > Chytriomycetaceae > Obelidium > Obelidium mucronatum. The sequence goes on along the minus strand of JAIVFH010000046.1, from coordinate 190,263 downwards.
CAACAATAAATGTGATATCAGCACGAATAATAATCTCACGTGGGCGTTATTTCTTGAGTTGCTAGGTTGAAATATTTAATTGAAACTTAATACAACGCGCTTTGCTTTGCAACTGCTTTCCAACAAATGAGCTGCAATGCCTCCTGGCTCCCTTCAGAAATCATCGAAGATATCCTCAAGTATCTCCCAATCGATGAAAACCTGTTTTCAATCGCACTTGCTTCTAAAACTCTGCTGGCACAACACCTCTTCAGCATTCACTTTGCCCACTTGCACATCCTATATCTAATTCGCGCTGGTCAGGTGCTATTCTTTTACCGACGCAAAACTATCCGTTGGAATTGGACACCAGTCAGCTACCAAGCGCTCTTTTATTGTTGCAAAGAGCTCGGCTGCCAGACCCATTTCCATCGTCTGCCTTCCTTCAAGGCTAAGCAATATGTCGAAGCTGTTCAATGTAGCTTAAAGGAGTGGACGTTGACGTCCAAGTATAGTACCCTATACTTAGCAAAAGACAACAACCAGCCTGATGCTGAAATTGCCATGCTTCAAGTACTATATCCATCAACCAAAGAAGATCCTGACGGTTATAGCTGCTCCGCTCTTCGATATGCTTTGCAGAAGGAAGGATGCAAAATTTTTCGAGCTTTTGCTTAAATCTGGAAACGTGGATCCAACGGCCGGGAAAAACTATGCCATTCGGACTGCGTCAGAGAAAGGGAATGTTGACCTGGTTCGACTATTACTGGAATCGAGCACTGTGGATCCTGGCGCGGTTGACAACCAGGCGATTCGAATGGCTTCGCAAAATGGTCATACAAAAGTCGTTGAGCTGCTTCTTGAATCTGGAAAAGTGAACGCAGCAGATAATAACAATTCCGCCATTCGAAAGGCATGTGAGAACAAGCACCTTGGTGTTGTTCAAGCTTTATTGGAATCGGGAAAGGTGGATCCAGCGGCAAAAGATCACCATGCCATTTGCTATGCAGCACGCGAAGGACATGAAAATGTCGTCAAGCTCTTATTGGATTGTGGGAAGGTTGATCCTGCTGTCAATAACAACTCTCCCATTCGATGGGCATCAAGAAATGGCCATATAAATGTAGTAAAGGTTTTGTTGGAAAAGGGAGTGAATCCAGCAGTGGGTCATAACGGTGCCATCAAGAATGCGTCGGCCAATGGCCATTACAACATAGTTCGACTATTACTGGAATCAGACCTGGTTGACCCTGGCGCAGCAAATGATCGAGCCATCCGAATGGCTTCGCAGAATGGTCATGCAAACAACGTCGAACTTCTTCTTGGATCTAGCAAAGTGAATCCAGCAGCTGTTGATAATTTTGCCCTTCGGAAGCCTTTGGAGAATAGACACATGCCTGTCTTGGTACTTCTTTTGGAATCAGGAAAGGTAGATCTACCAAAAAAATAAACCCTGAGATGGATTTTCTTATTGTTGAGTTATTCGTGCCGTATCTAGTAAAACATAATTTTCGATTGCGGGAAGAGGTGATATATACTGCAGTGCAATAGAGAGCGAAAGTTTAACCACTCTATTTACAAAGAATAAATACCAATCAAACTCCCATCGTTTCCACCCCGTCCAGCCTTACTAAACACATCTTCCCCTGAGTACGCCAAAATATACTTGCTTGGATGCCAAGACAATGTATCTACAGGAGACCCAACACTGATTGTATGCAGACTTTCCCCCGTTTCCACTGAAGAGATGTCGATAAATTTATCGTCGCTTGTGGAGCAAGCGAGCAATTCACCGCAGTGGGTGAAACTCATTGCGCGGAACTGGCATACTGTTTTGTGGGGTGTTGATATTAAGATCTCAACCAAAACTAGATTCGAAAAAAAAAACCCATCAAAAAACTCAACTCGATTTGCCCTAACGTGCGAACGCACACCATTTCGTCCATGTCCCATAACGTTACAAGGGAATCAGAGCTCCCAATTGCAAAATATCTGCAAAGGAGAACAAGTTGAGTCTATATCCGTTACAGCAGATAACAAAAAAATAATAGGTGCACAAACCTTCCCTGAGGATCAAATTCAATACAATAGCAGTTGGAGGTATGTCCATTAATAGTAGTAAACGGGTTTTAGCGATGGAAAGTCCAGAATCTGCACAGTCCCGTGACCGGTTGTCAAGTAAAAGAGGCTTCCCGAATAATCCCATCTGATTTCGTTGATTTCAAAGTCGCGTTTGAGGGAATGCCATACGTAGTTTGACGGTTCTGTTGTTGAAGGGACAATCGGACGAGCCTACGTCGGGTCCACCGCCACCTCGAGGATCAATGAATGAAATCACGTCGTCCTGGCAACATATAGACAAGGGATATCATCAGCGGGTCGAAACGTCGGAAGTCTGTTGAGAACAATAGAACTGACAGCGAACCTTGTTCCCAACAGCAATTGTGTTTCCATCGGGTGACCACGCAATGTTAATATTTTCTCCAACTGTGTTGATTACAGTTTTGGGTTTTGCCGGTGCTGTGATGAAGCAAAGAGTCAGAGACTACACAGACAAGTCCAGTCCCAACTCACAGCGAACATCCCAAAGCCTCAGTGTTTTATCAGCCCCCGTTGTGCACAGAATGTTATCGTCTGAGGGATGCCACTTGACTTGGTCGATATCGGCCGTGTGAGCTTTGAGGTCAACAGCAACAGCATCGCGGATCCTCGAAGCTGAACAGTCTCCCAAAGTAAACACCTTATAATAAGAAAAAAGCACACATGAATTCGCTTTCAGCTCTTTGGCTGTCTTATTGCTGTTTGCTGTGGGGTGTGGGTTTTCACCTTGGCCAACTGGTCATATCCTCCACTGGCAAATCTGGATCCAGTTGCGCTCCATGCAACACTTAGAATCTTGCTTCGATGACCGCTGCGGAGTTCGCGAATTGTCCCTTTGGTTAAATCTTTGGTTGTGGCGACCATTGTTGAGTTTAGCAGCTCAAATAAATAATAAGAAGACAGTAGAAAGGGAATGTTATTTCATGATTTCACAAAAGGAAGTATAGAATGGCAGAGATTCATAAAAAAAGAGGCTCTTAAAGCATATGGAAAAGGGCAACAACTCCGGCGGCAGCGGCACCGATGGACATTTCGGAAGCACCGCTCAACAAAGTGGTAGCTGGGCGAATGGTGGTGGTAGTAACTGGAATGTAAGAGACGGTGGTGGTTTTGGCTGGGGCAGCAGCTTGGCAATAATTGGCCAACAATGAGATCTATTCACCCAAGGCTTAGAACGGCTACCTCACGAAAATCCAATAAATTATTTACCGTAGTGTTGAGCTTTTCCTTTTGGGAATCAGTGATGTTGTTGTTGTTGCATTGAGCAGCACACGTGGTCAAGGAAGTCTTGACAAGGTCGCTGTTGGCACAAGCATATTCAAGGGATCTGGCATCAAGCTTGGCAATATCCTATATATTGTACCAGTAAGCAAAACTACTCGAAGCAACTCCCGAACTTTCTTACCGCTTTCATACCGACGCCAGTTTGGGGGCCAATGCAAGTGGCAATGCACCATTCAGAAGCGACGATGGCAGCATTGTTTGCATTGAAAGCAGCAAGAGCAGTAGCAGCAGCAGAAGACATTTTATGAATGAGTTTTAAAAGATTCTTTTTGAATGTTTTCGCTTGTTTCGGATTGTGTTTTTATCCTTCCGTGTTTTATGGGTTCGACCGCTGCCAGCCACAAAATTGGAGAATACGTAAGCCGAACGGCGTTACGTTCGACCCCAAGCGGCAAGTCATCAATCAAAAATTGTAAAAGGCAATGCTCGATTGATAATGCTTCTAAACAAGAGTTCTGAGCCTTGGTGTTAACACGCATGCTGCCTTGGCGTCGGGTTGAATACAGTTGGATAACATGTGCTTATCAGTGATTAGTCGGTTTGTTAGTCGGTTTGTTAGTCGAATTGGATTTGGGTTTGGATTGAGTCGTTTACTCGAATTTGTATCCATCCATGTGGCTGGGATGTGGCTGGCAAGTAAAATTAAATTGATTAGAGCAATAATCGCCTGCCCGATCACCTCTTTTGACTCTAACAAAGTGTCTCCGGGAGTTGGTATGAGATATGAAATCTCAGGAGATCGCCATGCTGATCATTATTCTCCTGTTATTGTCGCGTTTTTTGTGAAACCGAACAAGCCATAAGCCACAAGCGTGAAACTGAAGAAAAATTACAATTTAAGAAGTTTATTCGACTTCATGCAACAGTTAGAATTATAGGAGAGATTAGACTCTCAGTCTCAAAGCAAATGGAAGAGGGCGACGACTCCGGCGGCAGCGCAAGCGATTGACATTTCCGAAGCACCACTCAACACGGTGGTGACTGGACGAATGGCAGTGGTAGTGGCCGGAATGTAAGACGTGGTTTGAGATGTCGTAGTAACTGGAGCGGACGTGGTAGTTTTACTTGGGGCTGCGGCAGCTTGGCAGTAATCAGCCAACAAGGAGATCTATTGACATATGTTTAGAGGTACCACTTTGTCGAATACCCATAAAGTATTTACCGTAGTGTTGAGCTTTTCCTTTTGGGAATCAGTGATGTTGTTATTGTTGCATTGAGCAGCACACGTGGTCAAGGAAGTCTTGACAAGGTCGCTGTTGGCACAAGCATATTCAAGGGATCTGGCATCAAGCTTGGTAATATCCTATATGCTAATGTCAGTAACGAAAATTCACTCGGAGCGATTCCCAAATTATCTTACCGCTTTCATACCGACACCAGTTTGGGGGCCAATGCAGGTAGCAATGCACCATTCAGAAGCGACGATGGCAGCATTGTTGGCATTGAAAGCAGCAAGAGCAGTAGCAGCAGCAGAAGACATTTGATTCGAGATGTTTTTTGTTTTGAATGGGTGAATTCAGTTTGGAATGCGATTTTTATACGAATATTGTATCCACCCATGTGGCCGCTGTGGCTGGCGAGAAAATTGAATTTGATTGTCAGACAATGTTCGACTGGAAGGTCAATTATTGTGCGTAAGGAAGTCTCTACAACCAACCATTACCAGCCACGATTTCGGACCCAAACGGTCCAACGTTCGACCAAGCGGCAAAGATTTAACTGCATCCCCGACTTGCAATTCGAAAAGGCTGCTTTCCAGAAGAACCAAAGAATAGGAATAATTATGCGGAACAGACTAAAAGTTGCACCTCCAGCGCAAGTGACTGGGTGTTAAACTCCGAGTAAAACTCCGCAGTGCGCCCCTTGTTTTCAAACACAGCTGCGGGATGCCAAAAGCGTCACGTGTTTTTCTCTTTCGTTTGCTTGGCTTCTTTCTTGTTTCTTGTTTGTTTTTCCAAACACGTTTTCCGCCTTTCCCCAAAAACACCAAAAACACAAAAAGAAGAACACGTTCTTCGCTCTGAAAAGCAAAGCAGAAAATGCTCGCAAACGCAAAGCCGCAGCCGCCCGCGCTGCCCTCGGACCCAACTTCGCTCAAAGCCCTGCTGACCCCTTCGGAGCCTCGGACAACGAGTCGGAATGCTCAGTGTGCTCCCTGCCTGCGGCGGCCATGCCGGCTCAGGCTCAGGATCCAGCGCCGCCGAAGAAGAAGAAACTCGGTCAGTGTTTACGTGGTTGATTCTAGTTCACGCAAACTGACTCTGTCCGCTTTTCCACCCATCACATCTGTACATTTCATTACACAGGCAATTTAAGCAGCAAACTCGTTGGAATGGGTGAATTTGAAGCCGAAAAGCACTTTTACCCAAGAGTCCTCAATGCCCACATTCACCCCCTTGTCTCTTCCTTCCTGACTCTTGGGAATGAGCGGATTTTGGCCAGATACACGCACTTGAATCCGCAAGTCAACTTTGATGTGCTCAAGAACTTGCTGAACTACAAGTGAGTGACAGTCTCAAGTTTGGGTGGCGTGGCGGGAGAAAAACACGTGTGCGCACACAAGTGAACAACATTGAATTAACCATTTGCTCCCTTTTACAAGGCCAAAGTACTTTCAGTGGGCTGGTTCTGATTTGTTCAATGTGACTACATCTTCTGGTCAACGTCAGATGATTATTGTCGAAACGAATTCTTGTCCATCAGGTCAGAAATCGATGCCGCTTTTATCGGAACTTGGAGATGACCATGGAGGTGTGTTGTTTTTAACTTATATCTGCTGTGTGATGGTTTCTAAAGATATTTCAATTCACGATGAAGGTTATGGAGTCGTGATTGACGCTACATTCCGAGAACTGATTGATAAAGCGGACAAGTCACTTGGTGCACTGGCTGTTGTATACGACAAAAATCCAATGGAGGCAAGTGGATACGCCGCGGTAATGGCTGACCAAACGAAGGAGAAGGTTTGGTTGGTTGAGTACTATGACGAAGACGTGGACCCCCCTGTTAAATGGGAAGATGGAATCATGTCTATTCGGGATAAGCAAAAGAATTGGCACCCAATTCGCGCCTGTTTCCGATATGTAACTCAAAAACCATGGAATCGGTTTCCAATTAATTCAAAAACCATTGTTTTGAATAGCGTGAGTGTTTGATGCCTGCTTTATTCTTGTGGCACTGTTATTAATTTGCGATCTTCCTCCATTATATAGGTCATTTCATGTTTAGCTGGTGGACGTAACAAGATGATGGCGGCTCGAGCATACGACTTTTTGAACGCAGAGTTGGATGGAACCGGACTGTCTGTCCGCATACCTGAGACCATTCGAAACGTTACAAAGAGTGAAATCCCGCTTTGGTTGGACAGCATGGGCGGCCACGCCGTCCTTAAAGTCCCATACTCCAATGCTGGTCAAGGTGTATACACCATTACCAACAAGGAGGAGTTGAAGGCTTTCATGGACACTGATCACCACTATGACAAGTTTATTGTCCAGTCGCTGGTTGGTAATGCCTCTTGGAGTTCTGTTACAAGAGCAGGGAAATTCTACCATGTTGGCACCATGCCCAACAAGAAGAATCATACCTTTGTCTCTGACTTGCGAATGATGGTGGCAGCAAACAGTGATGGATTCAGACCTGTTGCCATCTACGCAAGAAGGGCGAGGAAGCCTTTGTTGAGACATTTGGAGGACAACCCTGAGAGTACGTTGTATATATTTGTTGTTATTTATCCACGACCTGCAATCTAACGTTTTTTTTTCCCAATCAATAGTCACATCATGGGAAATGCTGGGAACCAATCTGTCTGTCAAGACTGATGATGAATGGACTACTGAAGCCCAACGACTCTTGCTCATGGACCGCAAGGACTTTAACCAGCTTGGAATCGGTATCGATGACTTGATTGACGCCTACATCCAGACTGTACTGTCTGTGATTGCTATTGACAAGATGTCACAACGGCTAATGAAGGAGATTCCCGAAGGAACAGAAGGTGCGCCACGAGACGAGAAGTATCCCTGGTATAATCAAAGCATGTTTGATTTTGAGCTGTTTGAGGCTCTGAATCCAGATGTTGCGCTGTTGAAGGAAATTATTCATTGATTCTTAAAAAGTCGTATTATTTTTTTTTCTTGGTGTGTGTTTTATGGTGTGTTATCGACGGGTTCCTGAATATTATGATGAGAGCTTGGATTTATTTTTATTAAAAGTTACCTGACGCTGTAAACAGATGTTTGTTGACTCGAGATTACTCCTCTTTTTGGTTGTAAACAGAAAACCTTGTTTGAATTGAAGCTGTCAAAAATTGTCGAAAATATGGCGTCAAACATAGTCTCCAGCGTTCATTCAACGCCGAGTCTCGATCCCTACGCGCCTTCAGACAGTGAATCCGAGGCATCTTTCACCTCTCTACCAGCCGCCATTGCTGGTTTATCGGTGAAAGATCCCAAAGCAGCTGCCGCTGATCCACAACCTCCAAAGAAGAAAAAACTCGGTATGGCAGAAAAACACGACGCGTTTCCCCCCAACGAAAAGATTGAGCTTTTTAATTCGTATGAAAAAAAAGGAAATCTAAGCGCCAAAGTGGTTGGCTCTGGTGAATTCGAAGCCGAAAAACACTTTTACCCACGCGTGTTGAATGCACATATTCACCCCCTCGTCTCCTCCTTCTTGACACTCGGGAATGAGCGGATTTTAGCGAGATATACTCATTTGAACCCGCAAGTGAATGAGGAGGCGTTGAAGAATTTGCTTGAGTACAAGTAAGTATTTTTATCGGTTTGACTTGTGTCGATTGAAAAACACGTGTTTTGTTGTGTTCCTTGTCCAAGAAAATTTTTGTTTAGTGCTCTATTTGATCTGTTTCTAATTTCTCCTTCTATTCTTTAAAAAAAAACAGGCCAAAGTACTTTCAATGGGCCGGTTCTGATTTGTTCAATGTGACGACATCTTCTGGCCAACGGCAAATGATTATTGTTGAGACAAATTCATGTCCATCAGGTCAAAAATCCATGCCTCTTTTGTCTGAATTAGGGGATGACCATGGAGGTTTGTTCTATTTTTTTTTGTTCACCCGACAGAAGAAAAAGACGCGTTTTGTCTGACTTTGCAATCCCCACCCAAGGATACGGAGTCGTGATTGACTCCACATTCAGAGAAATGATTGGAAAAGCCGATAAATCTCTTGGAGACCTTGCTGTAGTATACGACAAGAACCCGATGGAAGCAAGTGGGTACGCGGCAGTCATGGCAGACCACACCAAGGAAAAAGTGTGGCTTGTTGAATACTATGAAGATGATCCCACTCCGCCAGTCAAATGGGTCGATGGAGTCATGCTGATTCGCGATAAAGCCAAGGAATGGCATCCGATTCGAGCGTGTTTCCGTTATGTTACACAGAAACCATGGAATCGGTTTCCAATTAATTCGAAAACTATTGTGTTGAATAGTGTAAGTGAAATTCTCCTGCTCCCTTTTTTTTTTATATTTATTGAATGTTATTTTTGAAAAATCAAAAAGGTTGTTTCTTGCCTTGCTGGAGGACGTAACAAAATGATGGCCGCTCGAGCATACGACTTCCTCAACGCCGAACTTGATGGAACAGGTCTCTCTGTCCGAATCCCCGAAACAATCAGAAATGTAACCAAGGGAGAAATTCCACTCTGGCTCGACAGCATGGGTGGACACGCTGTCCTAAAAGTGCCCTACTCGAACGCAGGCCAGGGCGTTTATACCATCACCAACAAACAAGAACTTAAAGATTTTATGGAAGCCGACCATCACTACGACAAGTTTATTGTCCAGTCTCTTGTTGGGAACGCGTCGTGGAGTTCCATCACGAGAGCTGGAAAGTTTTACCATGTTGGGACGATTCCAAACAAAAAGAACCATACTTTTGTTTCGGATTTGAGAATGATGGTGGCAGCGAATAGTAATGGGTTTAGACCGGTGGCGATTTATGCGAGACGGGCACGGAAGCCTTTGTTGCGGCATTTGGATGATGACCCAGAAAGTAAGGATAAACACACCAAAAAAAAACAGGACCCCTTGCTAATGCGCTTGCTTAACAGTCACTTCTTGGGAAATGCTTGGAACCAACCTCTCTGTAAAAACCGATGACGAATGGACAACCGAGTCCCAACGGCTCCTCCTCATGGACCGAAAAGACTTCAACCAGCTCGGGATTGGTATCGATGACTTGATTGACGCGTACATACAAACAGTTCTCTCTGTAATCTCCATTGACAAGATGGCACAGCGTCTTATGAAAGTGATTCCAGAGGGAACTGCCCCCAAAGATGGCAAGTACCCATGGTACAATGAAAACATGTTTGATTTTGAGTTGTTTGAGGCTTTGAATCCGGATGTTGCTTTGTTGCAGGAAATTCTTCATTGAAATGGCTCCTTTTCTTTTTTTTGATGTTTATTGTTTCTGTCGCAATTTAAGGACTAGAGATTTCCGTATAATATAATGTCTTATTCGAATAATATGATGCATGACGGGTGGTGGGGAAACAGGGAAAACGAGGCAGGAAAAACTCAAGCAAACAAAACGGCAAATACGGTCAACAAAATTCCAGAGGAAATGCAAATTCCAGCAGACTTTGTAGTTGTTTGAACAGCTGTTGTGGTCGCTGGCAAAGTTGTGTTTGTTCCAGACCGCTGCTTGAATGGCGAGACAGTGTTGTTTGTGAAGAATTCACTCATAAAGTAAATAGACCTTTTTGGTTCGCGTCTCAAACTGCCCTTATCCGTGTTGACTTTTCCTGTTACTGGATCCCAGTCTTGTTGAAATAAAATGAAGAGCTGTTTAGAAGAAGAAGAAACATGACTTGGGGTGGGAAACCTACAATCAACAGCGATATGACCCCATCTGAGCTCATATGTCGAGAACTCGTAGTTGTCAATCAGGGACCAAGCTAAAACGGCTGAGACTGGGACCTTGTCTTCTGTCGCAAGGGCAATAATTTGTGGACCGTTTAATTGCCAGAATTGAACACGTAAATCATCTTGTACGGCTTGAGCAAATGTACTCTCCAATGTCCTGGGAACATGGTATCCTTTTTGATACGAATACAATTAATTCATGTTTACATTGAAACAAAGAAAAAACTAAGGGACTTTACCAAGTTCGGCAATCACAACCTCCTTATTGTATCTGTTGTACAAGAATCTTGGCAATAGTCTTGTTCCGATTGGGTTTGGGTGAGGCCAGTATATAATAGAAGTTGGGTCATCCACTTCTTGAGCCGTGTACGGTGTAGTTTCGCCTGGAGGAGAATCTGGTACTCCCCGAGTAATCGAATTGTAAATATTCACCGCAATAAAGTCACAACTGCCTTTCATCATTGCTTTTTGCGCATCCGTGAATGCTGGAAGTGGATACGCTTTTTTGATGTTGGGTCCATAGTCTCCCATAAAGCAGGGGTCAAAGTACCATTCCGCTTGCAAGAGAGTGGATTCGTAAACTTGGGTTGGGTTTGTTGGTTCCGGGTCGATCCAGTCGGTGATACTTGGAATAGCGAACTTCCATTTGGAACTGTTTGGCATATTCCGGGCGTTTTGGACAACTGTTCCGTGAGCAAGGAGGGAGTTGTGCATGCATTGATAATACAATGCATCTGAAGTGGTGGTGAAGGGGGCAAATTGTGGCTTGTGCATGCAAAAGTCACAGTTGGCGCGAGGTTCATTCAAAGTGAGCCAGTAGTTTACACGGTCACCATAGTTTTCCAAAAGGACACTAGCATAGTTTGCAAACGCATCGATAATTTTGTCGCTTTGGAATCCCCTGAATTGGTCCTGACAAGCTTAAGGAGGAGCAATGTTAAATTTCGCTTGTGCAAGATTCAAAGGCAACAAGCAAGACACACGAACCCTGTGGCAAATCCCAATGAAACATTGTTGGGAATGGTTCAGCGCCATTTTTAATGATTTCGTCAATCATATCAGAATAGTACTTGATACCGGCTGGGTTTGGAGTTCCAGTGCAGTCGGGCAAGATACGAGGCCAAGAGATTGAAAAACGGTAGGCAGTTGCCTTGAACTGAGACAAGAACGCTAAATCTTCCTTGTATCTGTTGTAGTGATCGGCTGATCGGTATGGTTTGCCGTGGGTTGGGCGCAAGGTCGAGTTCAAGTAGGCAGTATCAAAGATGGATGGTCCTGTTAAATGCAATCAGACTGTCAGTCAATCCAAGCACCTCACAATGCAAGATACCTTTTCCATCCAGGTTCCATCCGCCTTCCATCTGAACGGCAGAGCCGCCAAACCCCCAAGCTATAGGAACTTTAGCCATTGATGGAATTTTTCTCCAAATGAAGTCACAAGTTACTATGAATACTTCATTAAGAAGTAAAGTTGGTTACAGAATCAATGGAAACCATTATTATTCCGATGTAATTCAAACTCATCAATAACTGTAGTCCCACGATCGTCCTTCCCAGCACCAAGAACTTGAAACCTCACAACTCCACGTTCAGAAACATCCGTAATCAATAAATGATGAAAAGGTCGTTTGGATCGTTCAGGCGATAGTGATAGCTGGACCAAATCCACATGCCGCATTTGCTTCCCCTTCAGCAACTTTACTCGAGGGCCACCTCCACCACCAGATACAATAAACGCCTTTCCCTCCTTTTCGAATCGTTCATACGAATGAACATGTCCGCTTATATACGCAATTGCCTTTTTGGACTCTAGAAACAGTTTCACGAGGGTTTTTAGCGTGCCAGTTTCATCATCGCAAGTCAACTCGCTGTTTGTAAATGGCGGATGATGCGCGAAAAAAAGAACCGATGATACAGAAGGATCTTGATCAAATAGCGCAAGTTGGTTCTGGGTCCAAGCAAACTGAATACCAGCCTTTGTTTCGCCAAGCACATCCACGTTAGAGTCAGCAAACAGAAGACCTAGCGAGTTGTACCTTCGCGAATACCAAGTTGCCTCAGCCAGCCAGGAGAAGCGGCTTATCATGTGTTTGTGTGGCACGGAGACGACTGGAAGAGCCCAATACTCGTGATTTCCACAGATTGGAAATATGGGGACTTGGAGAGTGGCAAAGAGTTGATCAAAAGACTTCCATTGCGTCTCGTCGGGTGCCCAGTTCACAATGTCGCCCAAGACAATCAGAGCCCCTGGATTTGAATTTACAATGCTGCGAGCAATGACCTGTCTCTCGGAATGATTTTGCTCTCGTCCAATCAGTGTTTCAACAAACATAGTGGGTTGGATATCTCCCACAACTGCAAGTGGATGCTCATTGGTTGGGTGGGCGGTCATCAAGGATTTATTGGATTGTAACTCCGAAGCAGTTCGACCACATCGTCGTGTTTATGCAAAGTGGCCCACCTAAGGGCAAAGTTCCCATCTGCCATGGGATCCACCAGTCCTGATTCAAGAAGTAGCTGAACTACTGGGGCATGGCCATAATAAGACGCCAATCGAAGAGCATAGTTGTTGATTGCAGACGGGTCCACTCGGCCGGATTCAAGCAGTAGCTTCACAACATCCACATATCCTTTCCGAGATGCCCATCGAATGGAATAGTTCTTGTCTGCCGCTGGATCTACTTTTCCTGATTCAAGAACAAGCCGAACAACATTGGTATAACCCAAGCGTGATGCCCACCGAATTGCAAAGTTTTTCTTTGCTGCTAGATCCACCATTCCTGACGCGAGCAGAAGTAGGACAACTCGTGAGTAACCATTCTGAAATGCTGCGGCAACAGCGAAATTATTGCTTGCGGCTGGATCTACGGCTCCTGAATCCAGAAGAAGTTTCACAATTCGATCATAGCCATTTTCAGACGCAGATTGAATGGCTTCATTAATATTGACAGCAGGATTCACCTGTCCAGTTTTCAGCAGCAGTTCAACGACTTCTTCACAACCGAACCTAGACGCGTATCGAATCGCAATGTTATTCTTTACTGCTGGATCAATCTTTCCGACATTAATCAGAAGTTCAACCACTGTTGAGTGCCCATTTTGGGAAGCCCAAGCCATAGCATAATTATCGACAGCAGAAGGATCCACATTTCCTGATTCAAGCAAAATTTGGACGACATTTCCATGGCCAAACTCTGATGCGTGTCGAATCGCATAGTTGTCATCTATTGCTGGATGTATTCCAGAATCGAGAAGAAATCGAACAACATCAGCGTTCCCCTTCAGGACAGCCTTTTTAAAATAAAAATTGCCGTGGAAAGCGATGTCTATCTGGGTATCTTGAAGTAACGGCATGTAAATGTCACGAATTTGGCTTTCCAATGCAAATGAAATAAGTGCTTGTTTGCAGTTTGAGTTGAAAGCGAAGGACGTTGGTCATGTCAAAACCCTTCAGAACAGAAGGAAGCAAGCAGTAATAAAGGGCTTGGTAGCTAGCAGGAACGCCTGTCCAGTCATCACGAAGTCTTCTTCCCATCGTTTCGTTGCTGGTTTTCCCCATGACGGAGATTTGATGCTGAAGGTGGACATGAGCAAACTTGATGTCAAACAGGTTTTGAGCGATGAGCCACTTCGAAGCCAAAGCGGCCGCGAGCAAGTTCTCGTCGATTGGCAGATGAATCAGGATCTCTTGCAGTACTTCCGGTGGAAGTGAGGGAGACTTGGTCAGCATGATGTGTTTTTATTTATTTTCAAACAAATGTATGCAGAACATGCTTCCTGTACTACGGACGACACAAAAAGCAAATAGAAGGAAAAGGATGATCAAGCTACCAAGTTACACTAAAAGCGCCCACCCAAGAGCCGCCATGATTGAATCTGTGACAATTTCACTGGCGGCTCCGCTCTTTGTTGTTTGAGCAGGTACTTTGGTTGGATTGACGGAAGTAGTTGACGAAGAAGTTGCAGAGCTTGAGGACGATGGCGCAAGTTTACGAGCAAATGGTGTGACAGTGTGGTTGTTGAAAAAGTCACGCATGTAGTAGATGGACTTTTTTGGTTCGCGTTTCAGACTGCCCTTATCCGTGTTGACTTTTCCTGTTACTGGATCCCAGTCTGAGAAAAAAAAGTAGTCTGTGAGCTGAGTGAAAGGAAAACATGAACATCCAGAGCACAACAACTCACAGTCAACAGCAATATGCCCCCATCTGAATTCATAAGTTTCGAACTCGTAGTTGTCAATCAATGACCACGCGAGGACAGCAGAAATCGGGACCTTGTCTTCAGTTGCGAGAGCCAAAATTTGTGGGCCATTTAGTTCCCAGAACTGAACACGCAAGTCATCTTGCACTGCTTGAGCAAAAGTACTTTCTTGGGCTCTTGGAACGTGGTATCCTGCCAAAAAAAGAAAAGGAGGAGAAGGTTGTGATGTGAATATTCACTGCTACAAAACCTCCCAAAAAATAAGAAGCGTTACAAACCCAGTTCCGCAATCACGACCTCCTTGTTGTATCTGTTGTACAAAAATCTTGGAAGCAATCTGGTTCCTTCCGGACGTGGATTCGGCCAATACTGAAGAGCGGTCGGGTCATCAACTTCCTGCGCTGTGTATGGCGCCGCTTCTCCAGGAGGCAAATTCGGCAAACCTCTCGTGATGGAGTTATAAATATTCACCGCAATGAAATCACAGCTATCTTTCATCATTGCTTTCTGCGCATCCGTGAATGCTGGAAGTGGATACGCTTTTTTGATGTTGGGTCCATAGTCTCCCATAAAGCAGGGGTCAAAGTACCATTCCGCTTGCAAAAGAGTGGATTCGTAAACTTGGGTTGGGTTTGCTGGTTCCGGGTCGATCCAGTCGGTGATACTTGGAATAGCAAACTTCCATTTAGAACTGTTTGGCATTTTACGGGCGTTTTGGACAACTGTTCCGTGAGCAAGGAGGGAGTTGTGCATACATTGATAATACAATGCATCTGAAGTGGTGGTGAAGGGGGCAAATTGTGGCTTGTGCATGCAAAAGTCACAGTTGGCGCGAGGTTCATTTAAAGTGAGCCAGTAGTTTACACGGTCACCATAGTTTTCCAAAAGGACACTAGCATAGTTTGCAAACGCATCGATAATTTTGTCGCTTTGGAATCCCCTGAATTGGTCCTGACATGCTGTTGTAAAGGTGGAGTTATTTTCGTTATGAATTTATGAATTCATGAAACAAGGGGGCTCCTTCAGAAACAAACCTTGAGGCAAATCCCAGTGAAACATTGTTGGGAATGGTTCAGCGCCATTTTTGATGATTTCATCAATCATATCAGAATAGTATTTAATTCCAGCTTGGTTTGGAGTTCCAGTACAGTCAGGCAAGATTCTTGGCCACGAAATGGAGAAACGGTAGGCCGTCGCGTTGAACTGCGACAAGAACGCCAAATCCTCCTTATATCTGTTGTAGTGATCTGCAGCTCTGTAGGGTGTTCCATGTGTTGGACGCAAGCTCGGATTCAAGTAGGCAGTGTCGAAAACGGACGGGCCTTTTTTTCGGAATTCAGTAAGAAGCGTCAACAAGGATAGAGCTGTTTGCTGGCCGCTTTCGTTTACCTTTTCCATCCTGGTTCCAACCTCCTTCCATCTGCATTGCTGAGCCTCCAAAGCCCCATGCGATTGGCACCTTTGACATTTTTCGGAATATTACTTTTCACTCTTTTTCAGTGCGGCAATTCTATTTTTGGAACATCAGCATAAAATCGATATTTAATGGGAAAGAATAAGGAGGTCTATTTATTTATATTGGAAGAAAAACATCGCTCCCTCAATTTTCAGAAAGTCACGTTCCATTCCTTTCTACTGCTGCATATCACACACAGATCCAATTGTACCCGACCGCGACGATACTTCAGAAAAATTCCGAACCTGCATTGGATAATTTTGTGGCATGTGTGGGTGATACAAGATTGCATTTGACGGGACGATATTCTTGTAGATTATTTGTGGTGGGTAGGGGTGTTGTTGTTGTAGTTGTTGCAGTTGTTGTTGCTGATGGTGTGGGTTATAATACTGTTGAGAAGGCGCGGGTAGATGAAAGGATGACACAGGCAGCGGTTGCTGGTTGTGCACATATTGCTGCTGCTGCTGCTGCTGCTGTTGGTGCTGCTGCTGTTGGTATATCGGGGTGGACTGTGCAGCGTAGTGATGGTGGTTCGGTGTTGGTATCAAAGGTAGTTGATTTCTCTGTTGCGGAAATGAATCTAATGCCCATGGGTTTTTAAAAGGGCTGGCATCTTTAGGGGGTGTTATTAATCCCGGTCCTGGTTGTGAGTCTGTGGGAATCTGGGGTACGGCAGTCAAACGCGCTTGGTGCAAGTAATTAGCCCTGAGACAAGAGAAACAATTTAATACCCGCGTTCAATTATTCGAGGCGAAATAAATAAAAATACTCACTTGTTATCTAGCATTGATCGGACGTGAAGACTGATGTTCAAAAACTTTCCACTTCTGTATTTCTCCAGAATTTGTCTCGGGGCTTGGATCAAACACTCCTCCAGATTGCTAATTATTCTTCCAAGCAGCGGTTCCGAATGAGTCCAAAAGCGACAAGTGTGTAAAGAGTCAGCAAGAATAAGACTGGCCATCGCCAAGAGACTGGGTCTGAACGGCCGAAACCTCCGATGAATCAAAGTCAGCTCCATAATCAGCCTTGCAAGTGCTCTAACAGGTGGCTTCACATTGTTCAACTGCTTGCACTGAGACTTGAGGAATGCTTCTGGAGTCGGATGCCCCAATACAAATCCCAAGTCGGATAAAATAGCCTTCTCCATAACTGCAAACTGAGACGGTAACACTGAGGATTCCAAGAGCATAGAAAGAGTTTTTGGCGAGGGAACGCGACCATGGTTTTCTTCAAACTTTGCAGCAATCCAGAGACACGTTAGTCCCAACAGCTGGTATTCAGATTTCTTTACAACTCTTTTGGCACAGACTCGATCGATATAGTTGATTGTCAAGTACAGCGTTTCCGGTCTCAAATCGTATTCTGAATGGACTTCAACTAGCCACAAAATCAACGACTTTCGATGCTTCCATGAAACTTCCGTTTGGATAGCGTCTATGCTTGTGACGTTTGGAAGTGTTGTAATCTACATCCCTTTTGTTTAATACACGACCGCGTTAAATTTTTTTTTGCCTGTTGCCTCACCTCCATCTCACGCATGAACATTTCAATTTCAGGAGCGTATTCGTCCATACAATTAAACGCCGAAGTATCTTCGAATGCTTCAAAGCGTGCAAGCATTACAGGCGGGATTTGGTATGTGTTTTGGAATGGTTGAATTGGTGGTGTTGGAATGTGATAATTCTGAATGGGTTGATGGGTCTGGTGATACGCGTCGGCAGAATATTTACCAAAATTGGCTGTGGCGGGATGGTTATTATATTGGGCTGCTGGAGCGGCTTTTTGAAGATTCTGCTGCTGGTGCTGCTGTTGTTGTTGATACTGGAATTCATGTTTTTGGGTGTCTGCTGTTGAAGAATAATGTTTGGTTGGGTACGGTGCTGAGGATCGGATTTGTTTTGATTCGCCGCTTGTAGTCAAAGCCGATATAGAGGGGAAGTAGTTTCCAAGGTACGCTGTCAGGTAAGTTGTGGCCATTTTTGTATGGGTCGGCAATTCAACGAGAGGAGTTGCTATGTATTTGTGGGCAAATATCTATAGTGGGAATTATCTTCGAGGGGTCTTCTCCCATACAAAAGGCGGGAAGCTTGTTTTTTTTTGACAGGGGGTAATTCCAGGGAAGGCCCAACCCAACCCGCCCATCGGAGTTTCAAAAAATAAGACAATTCTTAATAATAACGACTCTTGCATATCAAGGAAGTCTTTGAGTTTATCTCCATAAAGACCCGAGAATAGTCAGTATACATCGTTGTTTCACCTCTTTTTCTTTTTTCAACTTTTCAAAAATCAGGTATGCTCCAGTTTAACACCTGCAACCCCTTCCCTCTCATTTGTACCAGCGATGACAACAATGACATATTATATATTCATCGGCGGAACACCCCATGTCGATCATAATAGTTTCAGCCTTGCCTGAGGATCCTCCGCCCCGCTTAAAACACCCCTCTTACAAACCTTGTTGAATCGATAGCTAACAATACATTCCAATCGATTATAGGTTTGTTAAATGATCGTGGTCACTGCTCTGTTTTCAAGGTAGATATACTTTTCCCGTCTTGCAATTGTTCTATGATGATATGTGTTGACGGGCGGACGGAAGTGTGCACCTTGTACAGCACATAATTGTGTCGAATGTCAACTTTACTGAGAACTGCTTAGCTGCTATCGTGTTATTTGCATCTCACTTTGTTTCGAATTGTTGCTTATCTATCGTTTCTCAACAGGTCAAGGGAATTCTTCATAATGTCTTATGTATTGTCGTGATTGCAATAAATTAGTTTTACAATTTAAGCTTTTAGATCGCGAATGGTTTAAGATTCTTCGAGTAGGTCTCAAGGAGTCGACTTTGCTGTCACTTACTCTCATTTCATATTCAATTAAGAGACCACTGTTGTTTTAAACTCCGCGACATAATTTGGAGACATTTAACTTAGACGCCCTTCTTCAATCGTGTACTTCTCAACTATCGCTGGATCCAGTTTCCCTGATCAAGAAATGGCTGGACAATGTCAATACGCCACGTGCCCATTTTCTGCCGCCAATCTAATGGCGCAACGCCGATCTAATGGCGTAGTTAATGTTTGCTGTCGGATCCACCTTTCCCGATTCAGGTGGCAATTTAACGACTTTGCCCTGTCCCCCGGTCCCATATCCGGTTTCCGGAGCTGTGGCGCCACTTTGAGGAGAGGCGGGATTCATCTGACCATCTCGCAGCAATACCATCGCAGCCTGGCTGTTTCGTGAGGCAGTCCGAAGCACAGGGTCCTTGGTGCTTAAACGGAACCAGTGTGGTTAAAGGCAAAGTATTTTGGAATAACACGGCGGCTTTCTCAGATGGCAGATGCTTGAAGGCTCGCAGCTGAAAGGCTCTCGGTTTCGGTGGGCAAGCCACGGCACAAAGTAGTACGGAGCGCGTGGTAGTTTGCAGGCACGCCTTTCCAGCCGCGTGATTTTGCTGCATCAATCTCAGCTTTGAAAGAGTCTTTGGGCAAAAATGGACAAAGGCAAACTCATCATATTTTTTTTGTTCAACTTTTTAAACAACACGTTCAAACAAGACTGGTGCCACGCCTTCCTCCACTTGGACCAGAAACTCATCCGCCCTCCCACTTTGAAACTCAAAACGAAATTTTGGAACTTCGTAGTCCTTGTAATCGATAATTTCAGCTTCAAATACTCCAAACACGTCTTCTTCCCAATGCCCAACGATGCCATTTATGCGTGCTGGAGTTTCAAAGTCAGCAGACCAAGAAAACGAGGAAGTTCCATTGTTGCTGAATTTGTTCAACTGAATTAAGCCGTAGGCTTGGTGCTGGAATGCACCAGTATACTTGTCATAAGACAATGTGGGAAGAGTGCCGTTTTTTCGGGTGCGTATAGCCCTTGATCTATCTTCAGCTTGATGTCGCTTTCTTTCGTCCATCAAGCTTCTGTATTCACTGCTCCAATCATACGCAACGTTTGGAAACAGAATACGATCGGTCATGATGTTACTTGCAATATCAACAACAGGAGAGCCATCCAAGTTTGACAAGGCAATAACGGCAAATTTCTGGGTTGGATACGTGCTGATTTGAGCTCTAAATCCCATAACAGCGCCACCATGTTCGATTCGTGAGATTCCACGATAGCTTTCAATTATCCAAGCCAGGCCATCTGAAGCGAAATAATTTACAATTCAACATCGGCAAGGCAAGTCAACTTACATGCCGATAATTGAACAGGGTTGTTCCCGGATCCTTTCCGTCGAATATTCATTGGAGTATGGAGGCTCATAATTTGGTTGAATTGATCCTCAGATATTAGGCGAGTTCCTTTAACATCAACTCCTCTGTTGTTAATCAAAGTTACCCATTTTGCCACTGCCAGAAATGTAATCAGTATTCAATTCAGCAACTTAAATAAAATATTAAAAACAGATCATCTTACAATCCTCAATGTTGCTAACCATTGAGCCATCAGGCTCTTCATTCTCAACCAATCCTCCGCGTTTTTCATACTCAAACGGAACAAGCTTCTCATTGAGATACCTAAATCCCCTCGAATGATCTTTATGAGTTTCCATCAAACTGATATCTGTTTCCGTGTTTATCATTCCCAATGGCTTCAGAATCCGATCTTGTACCAGCTTCCCCCAAGTGGCACCATAAACCTTCCCAGCAATAGATCCCGCAAGATCAAACATATGATTGTTGTATTGATACACTTCCCGGAACTCTTTTGAAGGTTGCAGATATTTGATTTTTGAGTTGATGTCTTCAACAGACTTTGAAATGAAAAAAAGCAGATCATGGCGTGGAAGGCCTGTTCGGTGAGACATGATGTCGATGAAGTTCGCATACTTGTTGGCCACAGGGTCTTGAAACTGCACCGTTGAAACATTGGTCACTTTTGTGTCCCACGAAATTCTGTTTTCGTCCACTAAGCGTACCAAACGCGAACGACGTGAATGCCTGAACTGAATATTAGTTTTTTTTAAGGAAGTAAAAATAAAAAAGGTATTCAGCCGATACCTTTGTCGTTGACCCGATTTGAAACAGGGTTTCGGCAGTGACTGGATCACCATGCTCATTACGAACCCCAAAGCCCTTGCTATACACAAGTTTCCCATTGCTGACCACTCCGACAGCCAGACCAGGAGCCTTCCAGTCATTTCTAACAGCGTCTAGCTCGGCCGAGAGGGCATCCCAGTTAACGCCACTGCAACAAGAATTCAGGGTTTCTGCTTGCTCCCATCTGACCATAGAAAGAAGCAAAGCAGTCGCAATAAATGCAGCTATTATTTCGCGCCATGGTCGCTGCTTCTTCCGGAAGATCGGGTGTTCAACTATCTTCATGTCGTTATTTTTATACGATTCCACAATTCCAAAGTTCCCGTCCTCTGAGGGTTAGTTTATTTACAATTAATAAATAATAATAAATTCACAATTCTTTTCTTTCAGCAAAAGTTTGCAGCAGTTCAACAACATTGTCATGCTCATTCGAAAGAGCCCATCGAAGGGCATAGTCCTCATCAGCAGTGGGATCCACTTTTCCTGATTCCAAAAGTACGCGAACAACGTCAATATGCCCCCAACGTGATGCCCATCGAATCGCAAAGTTGTTTTTTGCTGCTGGATCCACCCTTCCACACACAAGAAGACATTTGACAACTTCTACGTGACCATTTTCAGCTGCGGCACGAATGGCAAAATTATCGGTGACAGTTGGATCCACTTTTCCAGACTCCAGCAACAGTTGAACGACAGATGCGTGTCCATTTGCTGCAGCTTGTGTGATGCAGTCGTTATTGTGGGCTGCTGGATCCACTTCTCCCAATTCAAGAATGAGTTTAACAATACTCGTGTGACCGTAACAGCAAGCCCATCGCAAAGCATAGTTTTTACGTGCTGTTGAGTCAACCTTTAGGGATTCAAGAAGCAGTTGGACGACTTTCGTATGGCCATACTCAGATGCTTTTTTGATAGCTTCGTTATCTTCAGCGGCCGGATCCACTTTGTTGGACTCAAGCAGCAGCCGAACTACTTCATCGTGACCATTGATTGACGCAATTCTGATGGCCCAGTTGCTCTCCATCGCCGGATCCACCTTTCCAGATTCCAGCAACAGTTTGGCAACGCCCGCATGGCCATTCTCGGAGGCAATTTTGATTGGAAAGTTATTATTTGTAGCTGGATCCACCTTTCAGATTCCAGAAGCAGCTTAAGTACTCTTGAGTGTCCGTTTCTTGATGCAAATTGTATGGGATAGTGGTCAAGCGCTGTTGGATTGACATTCTCACAAGCAAGAAGAGGCTTTACGATTTCTTCATACCCGTCCTCTGCCGCGAGACAGATTGCAAAGTCGTTATTCGCATTTGGATCCACTTTTCCAGATTCCAGAAGCAGCCTAACAACTTTTGTATGGCCATTCTCAGATGCGAATTGTATGGGATAGTTGTCACGCGCTGCTGGATTGACACTATCACAAGCAAGAAGAAGCTTTACGATTTCGTCATACCCGTTCTCTGCCGCGAGACAGATTGCAAAGTCGTTATTCGCATTTGGATCCACTTTTCCAGATTCCAGAAGCAGCCTAACAACTTTTGTATGGCCATTCTCAGATGCGAATTGTATGGGATAGTTGTCACGCGCTGCTGGATTGACACTATCACAAGCAAGAAGAAGCTTTACGATTTCGTCATACCCGTTCTCTGCCGCGAGACAGATTGCAAAGTCATTATCCGCTGCCGGATCCACCTTTCCAGATTCCAACAACAGTTTGACGACTTGAGCATGTCCATTCTTAGATGCTTCTTTGATAGCTTCGTTATCTCTAGCGGCCGGATCCGCTTTGTTTGACTCCAGCAGCAGCCGAACCACTTCATCGTGACCATTGATTGACGCAATTCTGATGGCCCAGTTGCTCTCCACCGCTGGATCCACCTTTCCAGATTCCAGCAACAGTTTAACAACTCCCGCATGGCCATTCTCGGACGCCATTTTGATGGGTTCGTTGAAGCTGGTTGCCGGATCAACTTTTCCAGATTCAAGCAAGACTTTGATGATTTCTTTACAACCATTTGCTGCCGCCCATCTGATGGCTTGATTGTTGCGGTCTCCTGGATTCACTTTCCCTGACTCAAGTAGAAGTTTAACCACCCTTGCATGGTTATTCTTCGATGCACGTCGAATAGCATGGTTTGAATCGGCTCCAGGATTCACATTTTCTGATTCCAAAAGCATTTGAACGAGTTCAAGATTCCCATATTCGGACGCATTTTGAATGCAAATATTGTCGTGAAATCCAGCATCTACAAGCGGATCCCGAAGCAAGAGCCTTACTGCGTCCGGTTGATTGTTTCGGGATGCATAATAGAGGGTCGCGTGTTTTGACTCCAACGTCCAGAGCCGTGGGTACCTTTGGAGGTCTTCAACAAATTGCTTGGCCTTAAGAGAAGGCAGTTTATTGAAGTGCCAGTGCCCTTGGTCCATGTCAAAATCACATCCTGCGAGACAGCAGTAAAAGAGGGCTTGGTAGCTGGTCGGAATTATGGCCCACTGAAGATGAGCGTCTTTGAATGTAGGTAGATTCTGGTCGGTTCGAATCAGATGGCGGATGTGCATGTGTGCAAACTTAATGTTGAAGAGGAGTTGGGCAAATATCCATTTTGATGCAAACGCAACTGAAGTCAAATTCTCATCGATTGGAAGATGAATGAGGATATCTTCGACAACTTCTTGAGGGAGCATTTAGTTTGAAAAGACCAAGCACTCCGGTTTTGTAGGATAACTGTAAAATCCCAACCGTCATTCTTGGGTAAATAAGATATATGCATAGCAGTTATTTATTTTTTTTGAATATCACTTTGGTTTGAAAAAGTTAGTTATCTCAGACCCAACACAATGCTCTGTCTTTGGTTTCTTCCTTGCTGACTGCGGCAGTTGCTTGCCTTTTTCGGATTTCTTTTTGCCGAGTCCACTCCCTCTACCCGCATTCAATACATCAGCCGTGATTTCTCGGTGTAGCGTCATTGCAACGTGGAAATCTTGATGTTCCTCCAATGAAACATCATCGGCCTTCACAAACTGTTTACATTTATCGCATTGAATGCAATGATCCGTCTCATCAGCTTCGAAAGTCTTTAGAATACTCTGCTGTTCTTGGATATCAACGTCCAAAAGGAGTTTATCGGTAGGTTTTTCCGTAACGTCCGAAATTGCACCATCAGTTGGCCGATCTTGCAAAATAGGTGGGTGCTCGCCAAGTGGGATCGCGTCGTCGACTTTTTTGAAGAACTTTGCAACAGACATGGCATTGGCATCCTCTTTGATGAAGGAGTTGCATCCCAGCGACAAGGCTCTACATGGAACAATGGATTGAGAGCCCATCAGAGATAGTGCAAGTTTTGCTAATATGTCTGGAGCGACTGTTCTCAAACGAGATGGCATAGGTGCCGATTTTGCAATGGTTTGTCGGTTCTCTATCCGGTACGACATTGAAAATGACTTTGGCCATCTTATGGTTAATGAAGGTAATGAATTTAGATTCTCACGAAACTAATTAGTGTCAATAGTTTACCTGGTGTTTGTTTCATATTCTTCTTTCAACCGTAGAAAGATTTCGCAAGCTAAAACTTCAATCCACTTGAAAACATCCTCCATTGATTTCAAAGGTGGATTCCTGAAGGCTTTGTTGGCTCCAATAGACTTTTGCAACTGTGTTTGCATCACTGCTTCTGTACATACACCCCGAACAATATCATGTACCCACATCCCACTAGCCTCTCCAAGCTTCAGTTGGAGCGTCGCCAAGGGAATCTGCCACACTTGACCACACGTTTCTACGTTCCAAATATCTTCAATCTCTGTTCCTAATTTCCCTCCCAGATTCTTGATCTTTTGGAATGGCAGAGGCTGTAAGAAAGAAAGGACATGGTCATGTAGAAGAATTGTTTGTTTATCTGGTTTGTTGAGAGCGCTGCACAGTTTGGAGAGAGTTTTGTTGTGGGAGATTCCAGCTGAGCAGGTATAGTGAAGTTCATTGGCAACAGCAGCACGGATATCTGTACACAAGTCCGAACCAATACGCAGTTGCAGGTCTCCCCAGCCCAGAGTTGTAAGGGGTTGCGCCGGGGGCTCTGCTCCATCCGTGAGACCAACAATTGTTCCTGGACATGATGTCCAGTCCACAATCGGCATATTCGAGGTTTCATCCATCGATATACGACCTTCAGAGTGCATTTCGTTGATTTTTGCGTTAACAATGTCTGTCATGTCGAGATACGCTTCGTCCACTGAAGCTCGTTGAAACTTTGGTGAGAACCTGAGAATGAATGACCCTTAAGCACCAGAATACAGAGCGTATAAGCACTAATAATACCTTGAAAGCAACTCCATAATCTTTTTTGAAGCGTGCCTGTAGACATCCAGCGATATCTTGTGTGTGTCATACTTTGGGTCTGGATGGTACCTGGCCTCAGTGTCCCCGTTTGGAATCGAAGCAGTATGAACCAGCATTATCTCTGGACAAGCGGCTTTCGCTTCAGCCACAGTTGACATCTGTCCGAATTAGCGAAAGGAAGTAGGGAATATCAGCCATCAGCATACCTTCTTGAGTCCCTTCGCCCGCGCTGCATAGTTGACCGCAACTAACAGTTGCCACTGCTGAACGGCTAGAGGTTGTTCTCGGGGGAGACCCAATCGGACTTGCTTTCAGTTGATACTTCAAGTTAGAACACTCAGACTTATGACCTGAATGCATAAACCAACCTCGACTTGCGCATAAAACGAGTCCAAGTCAACGTGAATCACAACTCTGTTGCGCAGGCATTTTGGGTCGACTTGAAGTGGTGAAGCTTGAGTGCCGTCCATCACAGAAAATCACTGAATCAGACAAAGTCAAAGAACTCTAAAAGCAAAAACACAAAGTGTATTATGAAAAATAAACACCGCGCGTAATTTTTCATCGTGTAGCCCTCCACACTCTCCACTTCCAACTAAACTCCACTCAAAAGCTAGTATCCAAAAAAACAAAAAAGGCTTGATGGGTCTCCCTCTTCTTTTGGGTACAAAACAAATGCAGACTTAGAAACGGAGCTTCTGGAAGAACCACTTGTTCTTTCCGCTGTTGTATCTCTCCTCCAAAAGCTTCTTGATGGCTTTCTTGGAGGTCTCACGCTGGGATGGCTCCTTGAAGGATTCGGCAGTGAGGACAGACTTCAATTCAAGGTCAAAGTTGTAACTAAAAAATATAAGAGTAGAGGTTAGGTTCTTGCTTTTCAGTTCAACGCCACTTTGGCATCTCCTCCCACCACAATACGACGCAACGCATCTCATTGAGCCCAAATTTATCACACCCTGCCCATTACATTACGTACCGAGTTGGCAGAATGTGGTTGTAGTTGATGGTCTTGATGAATGGCTTCACCTTGGAACGCTTGGCAATCTTCTTTTGTCCCATACCCTTGGTGATCTTCAATGGGTAACGCTCAATTCCGGCAATCACGGCGTGTGGGTATGGCTTAGATCCAGTACCTTCGTCAAAGTTCTTGACAATGACGGCCTTTCTTCCAGCGTAACGGCCAGAAAGAACGAGGACAACCTTTCCACTCTTAAGGAACTTGACCATATTCTATTTGGCACAAAAAAACAGGACAGGTTAGGACTCTCTGCGGTCTTATGTCCGTTTGATTGTGGAAGTTGAGCTGTTTCGAGATCCCTCAGACCAATTAAATCCACGCTCGATGCTATATTCATAGATCCATAGCTGCTGATTCCGACCCCTCCGACACGTCGAGGACTATTCGATCAGAGCTCTCTGGCCATTCATTGTTAAGCAACGCTAAGACATCGGATGTTTCTTCGGCCAAACTCCCCAACTTCCATCACCGCCATTCCACGTCCACTCTGCCGCAGCGACATTCTTTCTTTCGGAACGGCTGATGATTCGTCTTCGGATGGCTTTGCTTTGATGCGATGGGGATGGACAGAAGGACATGGCACATACGAATTTGTTGAAAGTGTAAAAATCCACGGCTCCAACACACAACGTAACACATCGTACACAATCACTTGCGAGATTATATGCCGATCCAATAAGGGCTCGCCTATAAGCTTTATTTATTACTTGCTGAAATACTAGTATCGGGAGTTAGCAGAAGTGAACTCTGAATATTGAATGACCATTACTCGGAAATAGAAGGTACTAAAAAACCAAATGTCGGAATCTTCATTCAAAGTAGTAGGTTGAGATCGGTTGTTATTTGGCGGTACATTCTTCCCAACTTGCCCAAAATCACAACAAGAAAACTATACAAATCAAATACCCAATCTCCAACATCCATCGAGTGCAAATATTACTGGGTTTGTTTTTTGAACGGAGAAGCAATTGAACGATTTCTTTATGCTTGGCATTTCGAATAGCTTCCATCGCATTTGCATCTGGATCCACTTTTCCGGATTCAAGGAGAAGTTTGACAACTTTCGTATAACCTCTCTTTGATGCAATTCGTATTGAGTAGTTGTTGTTGGCTGCAGGATCAACCCGTCCGGAAGCAAGTAGGATTTCGACAACACCGGTGTGACCATAGCAACATGCCAACTGAATGGCCTGATTATTGGCAGCTGCTGGATCTACATTTCCAGAATCATGACGCAGTTTGACTACCTCCGTATGTTCTTTTTGTGACCCGATTCGAAGTGAATAGTTCTCGTTTGCTGTGGGATCTAACTTTCCCCAGACCTTTCCCGACTCAAGGACCACGTCAAAGTGGCCATTTTTTGCTGTTTGTTTAAATAGGTTGTTATTAAAAGCAGCGGGATCCACGCTTCGGGACGCAAGGAGAAGCCGAACCAAACAAGAATCAGCTCTCTCCGAGGAGTGACGAACACAGGCGTTATTGTACACAGTTGGATCCATGTTCCCCAGCGCAATAATTTCGGATTCTCCTTTCCTTGGTGCAGCAATAATAGCATTGTTTGCTGCTAGGTTCACTCTCCCAGATTGCAGACTTCGGACCACATCAGCATATCCTGCTTTACATGAGATTTTCACAGGATCACTATCACGAGCACCAGGGTCTACAAATTCTGATTCAAGCAGCAACCGAACTACATCGGCATGTCCCATCTTTGATGCTTGTAGAATACAAAAATTGTCCTCGACAGCTGCATTAACTTTTCCAGATTCCAGCAACAGTCGGACTACGTCAGCATGGCCATTCATTGAAGCCATCCGAATAGAAAAGTTATCATCTGCTGCTGGATCGACTCTTCCAGAATCAAGAAGGATTTTAACCACAAGGGCATGTCCATTCTCAGCTGCTCTTCGAATGGCTTCATTGTTATTGGCTGCTGGATCTACTGTAGTCCCGTCGATCGCAGCTCCTATTGCATCTGCCTCATTTTGAATGTTGTACCATAAATCGTCTTCAACTTCAAGAAGGAGTTTTACAACTTCCGCCTTGCCTGCTACTGCAGCACTAATAATAGCACTATTCTTTCTACCGGCTGGATTCACTCTCCTCGATTCAAGCAACAGCTGAACCACTTCAATGTGTCCCTCACTTGAAGCCGATATGATTGATTCGTTCTCTGGATCCACTTCGGCGTACTTGAGAAGAAGCTTTACAGTTGCAGCACAACCACCAAAAAAAGCCGCTTTAATGGCAACGTTCGAGCAAAATGTGGGATCTACTTGAGGATCTTGCAACAAGATTCTGACCACATCAAAATGCTTCAAAAGTGAAGCACAACGGAGTGTCTCGTGTTTTGACTCCAAAGTAAACCACTGCTGGCAATTTTAGAGGGCAGCTTGAACATAGTTTACGGCTTTTAGAGTTGGCAGACGGCAGAAGAGATGTTTGCAATAATGGAAAGTAGAATTGCCAATGGAGCAATAAATGATTGCTTGGTACGATGCGGGAATTCCCTCCAAAAAAGAGTCTTTGCAGTGGAACAGAGTATTTTCGAATTCATCGGACATGTTGAGTTGATGGCTGACATGCAAGTGTGCAAACTTCAGAGTGAAGAGGCGTTGTGAGAGCCACTTTGACGAGAAGGCAACTGAAAACAGATCTGCATCAATCGGTAGATAAATCAGAGTCAAGTCAGTAAGCTCGCGAGGGAGGGTTGTGGCCATTGATGTAAACGAGCCTCTTCTTTGATTTTCTGGATTCGAGTTACTTTTTCTCTGATGGAGGACGTGGAAGTAGGCAAATATCGATACTCAAACAAAAAGAGATGAAAACTTTGAAGCAAGAGCGATTGGGGTCATGTTCTTTTCGATTGGAACGTTGACCAAGATTGCTTCAATGAGTTACCGAGGGAAAAACGATGCTTCGATGAACATGGGGTAACGAATAATCAGATCAAAATGAAGTTGAATGCTGTTGTTGCTTTTTGCATAAAATAACATGGTTTGAAGCACCAGGCACAACCACCAACTCACAACTCACAACTCTCAAACACAGAGCGATATTTCCAGTGCTGTTGAAAGAGCAAAAGCTGTTGCAGCTAAACTCACAGCAGCCGCCAAAGCCAGTGGACAACGTAAAGCCCCTTTTTACCTTCTCTTTTAGATCCAGTTTGACAAACAAACACACACTGTTGTAGTCCAAGATGCCGCTGCTTCAGTTTCTGCTTCTTCAAAGCGACGATTCGATGATGAACCACCCACCTCTGGATACTCAAAGAGAGACTTGTACTCTTCAGAACCAACTCCTAAACGGGCCAGAGACGACCCATACGCGGATGTAAGGAGACAGAATGGCATGCATTAAAACCAATGTCTAAGCTACAATCAAACATAACCCAAAAAGGCACCAGCATCCGGCTTTAAACCGAAACACGGACTCGGCTCGGACGATGCCACGCAGTCCTTCCTTGCCAAACTGGGTCTCTCTGGCGGCCTAGTGTCAACAAAGATATCCAAAGAGATTTCAATCCCCGCTGATATGGTTGGACTGATTATCGGTCGTGGCGGTGAAACGCTGAAGCGGATCCAGGCTGAGTCTGGAGTCGCTAAAATCCAGTTTGAGTCTCAAGATGCGCAGGTGGCTGACCCGTCTGTGAGGCGCACGACGTTGATTGGGACGGAGGCGGAAGTTGACCGGGCGAATCAAATGATTATGGAACTTGTTTCGGGCGGAGACAGGAAGACTTCTGGTGGTTTTGGAGGCGGTGGTGGTGGTGGGTCCCATTATGGGCCAAGGGGTACTCAGGTTACAATGGAAGTTCCTGGGGAACGAGGTATTTATCACGTAGCTAGGATATCGCATTCTATGCAACTAACACGCATAATCAAGTTGGTCTTGTCATTGGTCGTGGTGGAGAAACGATTAAAATGCTGCAAGCAAAGACTGGGGCCCGAATCACTGTAGTTCAAGATGGAAACCCGCGTCAAGGATTCAAAACTGTAACAATCCAAGGAACCGACGAACAAATCGAGGAATCTAAAAAAATGATTACCGACATTGTCGAAGCCAGGGTCAGCATGTTTTTTTTTGAATTTACTTCATAGAAAATTCACCCTTCCGATTGGAAACACATAGGTAATGGTCGGCAGCAACATGAGTATGGGAAATAACATGGGCGGTGGGCATCATCATTCAGGCCAAGAAATGGTGGAAGTCAGAGTGCCGAATGATCGTGTTGGGTTGGTGATCGGAAAGGGTGGTGAACATGTCAAGAATGTTCAGAATCAGTTTGGTGTCCGTCTTCAGATTGAACAAATTCCAGATCCTAGTGGAGAGAGAGTCATCAAAGTATACGGTGAATATCAATTTTTGTCGTCTTTGTCTCGTGGTTGCTCATATTTCTTTCAGGACCCAATCAAGCGAGTATCAACGCCGCCATTGAAATCATCAACGAAAAGGCAGGTCGCGGTCCTGGTATGGGAATGGGCGGCGGTATGAATCAGTACGGCGGGGGTGGCTATGGAAACGCAGATCCTTATGCGATGATGTAAGTTTGATTTCTTATGCCCTAGTTTTGCTGGGGTTTCTTCTTCTTTCTTTCGTCCAAACACGGTCGCCGGGTTTGTATTTTTTGTAACAGTCTGTTTTTTTTCTCTGTCTCTCTCTCTCTCTATCATATTCTTTCCATGTCTATCCACCACAAAATAAAGGCAGCAACAATATGGACAACAAGCTGGAGGCGCCGCAACGAATGCTCAAGACTACTCGGCGTACTATGCTGCTTACTATGCTTCCGACCCTTCTTATGCTGCGGCATATGCTGCTCAAGCTGGAGGTGCTGAGGGTTACCAAGCTGCAGCCACGACAACAGGGACTGATCCATATGCTCAAGCTGCAGGCAGCAGCTCAGGCGACGCAACTGCCGCTGATGGCTCAGCCGCAGCAAGTGGTGATGATGCCGCGAATGCAGCCGCATGGGCTCAGTATTATGCTTATTATGCTCAATATGGTGGTGCTGATCCTTCAGCAGGTGGTGCTACCGCTGGCGGAGCTCCGGCTGGTGGAAATGAGGAAGACGCTCCTCCCGGTGCTTAGAATCGTCGTTGATCACGGGGAAGGTTGTTGTTTTTTTTGTTGTGATTCTTTATTGGGCTTGTTGCTGCTTTTTGTTTTTTTGTTCTTGTGTGTTATTGTGTGTTTTTGAAAAAGGCTTGTAGTCAACTGAGAGTTAGTCACAGCTAGGTGGGTGATGTGCAGTCGAAATCATCATGATCATCTTTTTGTTGTTTGTGTTTGTTTTGTTTTTTTGGAACAACATGGGTTGTATTTATTGGCCTTTCGCAAGTAGAATCAAATACAAAGCACCGATAAATTTATTGAAACGGCTTTGCATTCTGATCTCTTCGATGTCTTGTTGGCAACGCAGGTGGCTGCAGATTGCTCTCCATTTGAGCAACATCTTCCAAAGCCTGTCTCAACACAGAACCAGCCCCAACAGACATGTCTCGAGGCACAGAAATCTGGTCTCTCAAATGCCGCAATCCAAGCGCGTATCCTTTCGGGATAGCAAAATAGTCCCCTTGAACCGGCAAGCCAAAAGATTCTCCAAGTTTTCCAAGAACAAACCGGAACGCGGTGTCAAAGCGCGACTTGTCCGAATCCGAATTAACAGCAACAATCGCGTCCTTATGGCGCACACATCGTCTGATTGCCTCCTTCTTCCAAGTTTGCAGATCACCTTCAAGACAGCTTGCTGCTGAATTCATTTGTGGAATCAACAACCACGGCCCGCGATTCACCATTTGTCTCTGGTCGTTTCCATCGCCTCCAACGGATGCATAACATCCCCCCATTTGAGGCGGCAAATCGTGAACGTGAGTGAAAAAGTCACTCACAGTCCCCACATATGTTTCACGCGTCCACAATGCGTCAAACCACTCCTTTATCTTTGGATGCTTTTCGCAGACATCATAACCTTTGTAATAGAATAGCGAGGCTCGCATTCGTTCCAGATACGGAATAAACACGATATCCGCCACACTAAAAGACTCCAGAAAGTACGGCCCAGCAGTCAATTCCAACGCCAGTTCAACTTGTTTCGCAACATTTTGAAAGGCAGAAGCACGCTGCAATTCCTGTGTTTGTGAAGTTGAAGGATAACAGAGCCACTTGGCACCACACGGAAAACAAGCGGCGTTCAAGCTGGCGCAGAGAAGTCACTCTTGCATCAAAGAGACTGTATCCAACTGATCCAAATCGGGATTCGAGTGCTGCCAGGATATCATCTGATTCTGTGATAATTGCGTTGTCACCAATAGACAAGGCCTGGAAGCATGCCCGATGGCACAATGTCCTTGTACCACCGCTCCTTCTCGCCGTAGCAGAACATTGTTACTTTCTTGACACTGTATGGAATTCGACGCTCTTCGAGGAAAAGCCACACTTTCTGGCAATATGGACACCACGCAAACAGATCACGGTAGAATGTGACTTGGGGCTCCGATTGTCCAAAAAGACGCATGAATGACTGGGTATTTGTTGGGCCGTTGACTTTGTCTGGTTCTGGTCCAGCAAGAGAAGCGAGTTGTTGCCAGGTTGCAATTGTGTTCATCGATCTGAAGTTTGAGCGAATCACGAATTTGATCAAGTTCAGTGGCATGGTTTGGATAAATTATTTTAACTAACAGTAAAGGCATTAATATGAATTAATTGATGATATAATATAGTGCATTGTATTCAAGATAAATATTATGCCATAAACAAAGAAGCAACTTGTTCAGCAAACTCTTTCCCTTGAACCTCATTCACAAAGTCAATCATCACACGTCGATTTGAAGTTGAAATATTGACACGCACGAAGGAAAGACAGCCATCATGACCACCATGGAGCACATTCTGAATCACCTGTACATTCTTCCTTTCTAATGCTAGGACTTCAGCAAATGAGCTTGTATTGTCAAGTCTCGAAGTAAACAGAACAAATTCCTTGGTTTTTGATTTAGCAACATGCACACTGCATTGACGCCACTTTGGAAACCATGAAAGCTGTGATTGTATCAGATACATTGCGGACATACTTCATAATTAAACGAAGCGCGTTAGTAAGAATCAGCAGTGAAAGTGTATGATCCCTTACGCATTGAGTTGGTATTGGAATAGGAACAAATCGAACAAGGTTGTTACTGGAATTCGATGTCTTGTTGCTTGGCATCAGGCTTTTTCGCGAAGCTCTTTGGTGATGATGGTACTATTTTCGAGTTTTGAGAAGTAGTCAAAAGTTGTCTCCAGTTTTGACTGAACTCGCTTTGGTATAAATCGAGTGCTTTAGGAAAAGATTGAAGGATAAGAGGAAAACTGGTGGCTGCCCATATAATAATAGCTTGCTGATATTCTGCATTCACAGAGTTACGCGATACAATCATGAACCCGACTGAAAGAATGCAAATGAAAGGAAAGCTACATAAAAGGGCATAGCTCTGAATGCGATGGCCCAATTTTCTGGCTCTTGGCAGCCAAAATCAACATCATGACTATCCAAAGGAAAGCATACGTCCATATGATATATCTAGCAAAACCGCCAGTTCTCGACGAAAACTCGCATGAATAATGAATGCTCTTTTCAACCGATGAATAATTCTTTGGTAACGGTAATTGGAGATACTCGAAACCAAAAAGCCAACAGGCCTTGTTGCAGCAACAGCATTAAACCGAGAGGAAGCAACCACGTTTTATCCGACAAAATTTTTGATGATAACTTGTCTGCTGAATTATAAATCATCCATATACGAGCATTTTTCAAAAGTATCGATCCGATTATGAGAATGTAAGCCGAATTCTGTAACCAAATTCGGATTTTACACTTGGACACGGAGGGTACTCCAAAATACAAGAAAATCGTGGCATACGAGATCATCGTACCAGCCGCCATGAGGCTCAAAAAAATCGGAGATGCTGAGCGTACCAGCGGACTTCTTGCGGAAGTATAGCATTGAAATCGCAAACACAATTGCCACCATAATACCAATTACAACAAGAGCAATCAGGCATATTCCATCCACAGCTGCCATTTTCATGGTTTTAGGGAGAAAGACGGGTCCATCTGATGGGGGCACTGAAGTTCCATCGTAAAATATCGGGTGCTTTCCAGGGATAAGAACAAACTCTGAAGCACTGATAGTCCCGCGACCGAAAGCCGTTACATTCATGGTCTCATCTAAATATACCAATGACATGACTCTGTAACCATAAAAACAGAACAGATGAGAGAACTGATATTATCAAAGAAGATACCATCACCTGCTCGAATCGCCATGGTCTGTCAAATAAAACGGATCACTGGTGATTCCTCGATAACCAGTATCCTGAAATACGGAGTAACTCATGTTTGATAAGTCTTCTCGGGAGAAATGAGCGTTTGAGCCGATTCTCTATTTTTTTTTTTGCAGCATTAATTTTTTGAGCATCCCTTGCATACGTTACTTTATGGATCCCATATGCTAATAGCCCAGTACAATCGTAGGAATCTTTGGTATTTGTGGTATAAAAAACCGCATCTCTCACTGCCCTATTTGGATAATTTACTTAGCCCCAAAGAAGTCTTACAGTGCTGATCTCAACTCTTCGAGCGTATGATTTCTGTCGACTGCCTTTATTAAGTATTCCCATTGCGCGTCCTGGTTTTCAGTCGGCTCATCCTCCGACCACAGACTTATGAATCCTTTGGCGTTTTCAGCATAGTTGGCACCATACTCTAAAAATCAAATTTTACTAAAATAGTTTGATGTAATAATCCCTACTCTCGGTGGCATTTCCTGTTGGATACGGGTAATTGATAGACAGCCAGACATACTGAGGACCGACAAAAAGTTTCTTCCTGAAAAACACACTTCATTTAAGGACCGATAGAATACAATGATTCAAAAAATATCTCACTTTGCAAGTCCAAAGTATATGTCGGCAGTCGCATCGGGGCTCATGCAAATGAAAATGTATCTGCAGGAACGTGACTAATTAGAGAATTCCATGAGAAAATACAAAACAAAAAACCTTGCATCGACTTTCATAAGCTTTTGTGCGACGTCGGTAGAATCTCCGCTACTACGAATTGTTGTGAGGATGTCAATTTTCTCTCTCTCGATTTCTACGATTACAGATCCACATACTTTCAAAAGCAGTTAGTTTAAAAGATATGGGAACGAATACGATGCGTGTCACTTACTATCTGAATCATCTCCCGAGTCGGGAATAATGACGGCAAGGCGTTTGACATTCCAAGAACGTAGTGCCAGCGAAAAAAGTTTCGGAACCGGTGAAAGAGGTAGCGTTTGAATATAGTAAGGGAATTTCGCTTTGTCAAGTAGCTTTGGCGCTGTTTGGGCTGATCCGCAAAGTGGGAGCTGTGAAGATGTGTCATTTTCGCATGGAAGTTAAAAGCGACGCATGCCTGAAACTGGCTGAATATTTCCGCTGAATATCTAAACATTTATCAATAATCACGTTCTGCGTTCTGTTTGAATAAATACAAACATGGTTGTGTCGCTCCAAAGTTCCCCAAACACAGCCACCACGTCAGGATGTTCGGTTGCAATCTCATACGCAGTCATCATTGCGTTTGAAACAATTGATCCTTTCTTCCTGCTCTTTAATGGAAAATTGTTGAATCGCTTAATTGAAATTGAAGTGTTGGGCAGAATGTTGGGATCGCGGTTGATTCTGTCTATATTGATTTGTGCCCCGACTTGATGCCAGTACCAGTAAAACAGTGCTTTTGATTGATCATTGAATTGCGAAAGATTGAGTTGATCGTAGCCCCCAACAACCAGTGATTTGTTATAGGAAAGCCCTTTGAAACTGAGTGACAATATCGAATCAAATAAAGTCAAAATCAATCAGCACATACATAGCATATGGCCCTACAAAGGCGATTGTGATGGAAGACGCGTTTTTCATCAAGAGAGGACCTTGGATTTTCAACAATGGATGATCATCAACAATTGAGCATTATCTTCGAATGCAGATTATTGATGCTGATGAAGCGGTTTTGGTAGCCATAAGCGTTAGACCATTGGTTCAGTTAATGCTGATATTTTAATGCACCAGTTTCGCATCATCAGCCTGGACTCTGTTCAAGTTGCCCCTAACGCACAGACGGATGTGACTCATTCCGCCTTCGCCTTTCCCCCTATTCGTCTCTATAGAGTTCCTGTGATTCGAGTCTTTGCAGCTACTCCAGCTGGACAGAAAGCATGCATTCACATCCACCAAGTACTGTCCCACCCACAATCCCAATGACTCGCTGACCGATTCTCTTGATGCCACAGGTCTTTCCGTATTTCTACATTGGTTACGAGGGCTCTCTCGATACCCAAGCCGTTTATCGGTTCATTTACCAACTGGGGAGAAGCATCAACCACGCTCTGGCGCTCTCTCTGAAAGTCGACCCTGATAATCTCCAACGCACTCAATACATACCAGCGATTCTATTAGTGAAGGGAATTCCATTCTATGGCTTTCATTCAAAATACTCTTATTTTCTTAAGATTCATTTGGTTGATCCTGGATTGCAAACGCGAGTTGTCGAACTGCTGTCCAAAGGAGTTGTTATGGGAAAGCGATTTCAGACATATGAGAGCCATATTCCGTATTTGCCGCAGTTTATGATTGACCATGTGGGTTGCCTTCTCGAATTGTTTCACTATGATCTTCTCAAGTGTATACTATGGGGCAGAATCTACTCGGAATGGACTATTTAGATGTTTCCGACTTGAAGTTTAGACGGCCGCTAAAAGGTACTCGTTTTATGGGTGTGCGGGTAGATTATTCTAACTCCACACAGTTATGCCACGCCAAGTTCACCCAACCAATACGCAACTCTATTATACCCCTCAAACTATCCCCGAATCAATGATATGGCCATTGGCTGCATCCCTATTCGTTCGTGAGAGCTTTTGTGAACTTGAGATAGATATTCTCGCTGGCGATATCTTGAATCGGACACGAATCGTTGAACGGCCAAGAAAGGCGCTGATTGATCTTCGAAATGGTACCGAAAAGCTTGACACCAAACTTGTACCCTCATTGAAGTCGTTGTGGGAGGTGAAACGAAATTGTCGGCTCTTCAACAAATACTGACGCCTCTTTCATACCACAAGGATGAAATAAAAAGGAGAGAGCGGAAAAATATTGCTCCAATTCCTAGTCCGCCTCCTCCAGATCCATCTCTCCCTGAGCCGCAAACCCAATCAGTCGCTTCTGAATTCACTGTTGGCAACACTTGAAAATCACAACATTGCATGTGACGATTCCAACTCCAATTATGAATTTGAAGATTTACCGTCCAACAGCATCCCTTCAGTATTTCAAGCCATCAGCTCTTTGTATTTTGGTGGCTCTTTGAAGCCCAATAGTTTGCCTGAAGATCCAGTAGCAAATATCTCCGATCCATTTGATGGAATGCAAACCATGAGTCAGCTGTCAAATGCAATGAATCTTGTTCAAGATGAAGTTCTGAGCCAGCGAGAAGCTGGAATCTATGAGGATGTCTTTATTGATGAAGATGTTCTGACACAGGTGTGGTAATGTAGTTTTTCTCATGGAGCATTAACTGTAAATCAGAATGTGGGAATCAAGGACGCAGAAGAATACAATAGAGAGCAAGAGGCTTTAAATACTGCACAGGATGCCGGTGAACGAGAAAGCGAATTTGAAATCGATCAAAATGAAGATGACCCTTTTGATGAATTTTTGGAACGATGAAGATGCTGAAGGTGTGATTATTCCGGCCGCTGTTCAAGACGAACCTATGCCTGATGTAAACATACCGAAATGGAAGGGAAAGGAACGATTGGTCTTTCCAACCGATATGTGAGTGATCCTTTTTTACAAAAGATTGTTTTATTGAGTTTTTTTTTCCAGGGAGATTCGAGATATTGAAAACATTCTCCAATCGCGTTCAACAGAGGAGGATGTCCAATCGCCATCAGATTCGTTTGAAATTGACTCGGAAATTTTCGAAGAAGAAGCGATTCAGCATCAGCTTCTTCAAGTTTCCAGAGATATCAAAGAAACGCGGCAAAAGTATTCCGCAGACAATATTAATGCGATGCTCATGGCGCAAGAATCTCATACTGCCAAAGCTGGAGGTGGGCCTTCGGGTTTGAAACGGAGGATTGACCAAGTTGATGGCCCACCAGGATCACCTTTGCAACGAAAAAAACGTTCGAGGGATAAAGATAACTCTGTTATGGACGAAATCGAGGATATTGAGGAAGAGTCGCTCCAGTCACTGCCGAGAAAGGTTGGAAGCGTTTTTCTCTCGCAATTCTGCTGAAAAGTCGATTCTAGCAGGTGTTTCGTCGCTCGTTAAATATTGAAGCGCCATCCTCTACATCCGCAACTCCAGACAGATCTGAGAGAAAGGCGAAATCCGTTACTTTAAGCATTCCTCATCGGTCTGATGATGCCCGATTTCGACCTGTACCCAGATTCAAGGTATCCTCGGACGTTTCATCACCAAATACCGGGTCTGCGAAAGCAGCTGCCAGGACACCGACTGCTGCAAATCGCGATGTATATCCTTCCAGATCTACAGTTGCCTTCAAGGAGACTATATCCTCTGAAATGAAAGAACAGCCATCAATCACCAACTTAACTTCAAAACTACCGCCTACAACAAGGAAAACTATCCTTTATAACACTACCTCTAAAGCGGAAGATGTACCGTCAAAGACTCCACTAGCCACAGAAAGCCGAACAGAACAATCGCATTCGAACGTTAATCCAAATGATATCCCAACCTTTATTTCTAAGCTTGGGGATATGTGGTCACCAGAGCGAAAGCCATCTCAGCAATCTTGGAGCTTCTTTCACAACCCACCACAACCCTCTACACCTTTGAAAATACTACCTCCGCTTCCGCTGCAACCAATACTTACAAAAAAACCCAAGTCCAGTGAAACGCCTCAGCCGAGTAGCGAAAACTCAAGTCCACCTCGAATCGATGCTGAAGACGAACAGTCTTTATCGAACAATAATCCGTTTGTTTTTACCGCGGAAACAAATGATTCGATACCCTCGAACTGAACACAACCCATCAACGCAGCCTGACGTGCCTCGATCTTTGAATACCTTTCGCCTCAAACACCATCCGCCAACGGTTAAACAGCTTTATGAAGCCTGGCCTGCTGAAATTCCAGAAAGAGAATATAAGGATCCGTATTTTTCGAATCCAGCAGACGCGTCAAAGACGAAAACTTTTTCAAATCGACGCATCAAGGTGTTTAACGAACAGGATTTGTCGAGTGCCCCACTGTTTGGAGCTGTGGCATGTGAATATACGCGACAATATCCCTGGATTGGGGCTTCCAATCTTATCACGATGGAACGATTGAAACAAGTGAATGGATTATCTGGTGTGCCAGCCAGACCTTTTGTGGACGGGACTTACAACCATATTCCACTCGCTTGGAAACTTGCAAAAGGGCCACCCTCAAAATCCATGGCTGAAAAGTGGCTGAAAGAAAACCCAGAACTTGAGGTCAACTCATCATCACCGCCAGACACGACTCAAAAAAAGAAGAAGTCCTCTCAGCTGGAAGGGCCCACTCAAAAGAACAAATACGGATACAAGTATAGTCAAATTCAAACGGAAGCCTTGGATCACGAAGTACAGCATTTGGTGATGATGAGTGTGGAGATTTTGACGAGAGCCATGACGGAATCAGAACGCGTTTTGGAAAACCTGCCCAAAGTCAAGCTTCCGAATCCTGTAACAGATTCTATTCAGGCTGTATTTTATTGTTTTCAGGGCCATGATACAGTCACACATGGAACGAACGGTCATCGCGCGGGTTATCACGTTGGCATGATTATCGTGGCCGATGCGGCTGATGAAGACGACGGACAACAGCCCATGCCAGCAAGTCGGACTGGTATTTCAGGATATCCAGTCACCAGTGTAGAAACAGAGTTGCAGCTTTATGAAGTCCTGCTTGAAAAAATCCGGGAAATCGATCCAGACATTCTGATGGGATACGAAGTTCACTTATCATCATGGGGATACCTTATCGAACGTGCCAAAGTCCAGTACAAATACGATTTCTTGAAGGACTTGTCTCGAATGGAAGTAAATGTCAAGACTAAATTCGGAAGAGACCAGGATCCGTTTTCTTACACGGATACGTCTGCTATCTCTTGTTCGGGAAGAATATTCCTCAATGTATGGCGGTTGATGAGAAGTGAATTGACGCTGACTTCCTACACGCTGGAAAACTGTGTGTTCCATGTTCTTCATGAGAGGTGATTTTTCTTTTGATGGTTCTCTGTTACGGGATTTTTGTTTAAACCAACAGTGTTTTTTAAATAGAATTCCAAAGTTTTCTCCAGCGACGCTCTATTCGTGGTTTTCGGCGAAAGGGCTGAAAAGGTGGAGATCTCTTGTTTATTACTTGGATCGAGTTCAATACACTTTAGATCTTCTCGACGACACATCGTTTATCAGTCGCAGCTGGTAAGAAACAAGCCAAAATTCCGAAGAAGCAATACCCTAAGAATTCAAAAAAAAAAATCCAGCGAATTCGCACGTGTCTATGGAATCGATTTATTTTCTGTGATTTCTCGTGGATCTCAGTATCCGCGTAGAATCAATTCTATCAAGAATAACTCGACCCGAAAACTTTGTTCAAATCTCACCAACAAAAGAACAAGTCCGAAATATGCGTGCAATCGAATGCCTACCCTTGATCAAAGAGCCCCAAACGAGGTTTTACAAGAATCCATTAGCCGTCCTGGATTTTCAATCTTTGTATCCTTCTGTGATGATTGGTTATAATATTTGGTAAGATCAACTCATTTGATAAAAAATTGAATGATTTAAGATTTTTTTAAGCTGATTTTTATTCCTTGCAGTTATTCTACTTGTTTGGGACGACTTCGCGATTTGGGTGGGCCAAAGAAATTCGGGGTTTTACCACTCTTGGATATTCCTCTTGAAATTGTCAATGCTTTGAAAGATCATTTGTATATCACCCATAATGGTGTTATATTTGTAAAGAGTCATATCCGAGAGGGAGCTTTAGGTCGTATGTTGAAGGAGATTTTGGATACACGTGTGATGGTGAAAACAGCCATGAAGTCTTACAAGAACGATACAGTTAAGCCTCTCTATCCTTGAACGTTTTTTTTTGATTAAAAGACAGGGTCTCACTCACACTCTTTCGCTCTTTACTAGGCGTTGCTAAGGATTCTTGAAGCCAGACAACTGGGCCTGAAACTTGTAGCAAATGTCACATACGGCTATGCAGGAGCTTCCTTTTCGGGGCGAATGCCTTGTGCTGAGATTGCGGACTCGATCGTGGAGACTGGGCGAAGATCGCTGGAAGCAGTACGTCCCTAAAGATTTTTTTGATATTTCGGGACGTTGAAACTAAAAAGGGGGCGCGAATTATTTTTAATCTTGCTTATTTAGGCAATGAAACTTGTGACAGAAAATCAGAATGAATGGGGCGGTACTGTTGTGTACGGAGACACTGACAGCTTGTTTGTCGAGCTTCCTGGAAAATCGCTGGAATCTGCGTTTCGGATTGGAATTGATATCGCCAAACGCGTGTCTCTAGTGAATCCGAACCCCATGAAGCTCAAATTTGAAAAGGTTAAAAAACTACAAGAAGGAAAAACAAAAAGATAGTCAGGACTGACCACCCCACCTTTTACAGATTTATCTCCCATGCATTCTTTTAGCCAAAAAAAGATACGTGGGATTCATGTATGAAAACATTGAAGACAAGGAACCCGTGTTTGACGCCAAAGGAATTGAAACTGTTCGTCGCGATGGGTTCCCCGGAATGGCGAAAATGGTGGAAGACGCGTTGAAAATTTTGTTTCGAACTCAAGACATGTCGGAGCTGAAGGCGTATCTGTACCGTCAGTGGGATAAGATTTTGTCGCATCGTGTTCCGTTGAATGAGTTGATTATTGCAACTGAGTTTAAACTGAAAAACTACAGGTTCGGTTGGGGGGTGTGGTAAAAAAAAGCTTTTTTTTTTGCTTAATTCGTTTTTATTTTTTAATGTGCAGAAATGTACCTCCTGGTGTAGCATTGTGTATGCGAAGTATGGAGTATGACAAAAGAACGGAGCCTCAAGCTGGCGAAAGGATACCGTATATAATATGCCAAGCAAAAGACACTCGATACTCAGGTCGCTCGTATGTTCCTCTGGAGGTTGCAAAAGACAGGTAAGAACATGCTTTGCTGTTGGAAAAAGGAGTATACCAAAAGAAAATGCTTCCGAAGGACTTTGAAACCTGATGGCAAAGTTTACGTCACGAAAACAGTGCAGGCTTTGTCGCGAATATTTAAATTAGTCGGAATCGGTATGTTTGATTCTATTTGTTGGTATTATTCCTCTCCTAAACTTGTTGCAATCAAAAAAAAAAAAAAAAAAAAAAAAAAAAAAAAAAAAACAAACCCCCAGATGTTGAAAGTTGGTACAATATGATGCCCAAAAAGATGAATGCAGTGCGATTTTCGAATACAGGCAAACAAGCTGCCAGAGCAGCCCGTGGTCAATTCAAAATAGATCAATTTTACCAGTCGAATCAATGCGTGATTTGCAATGAGCCAACTGCAAACGGTAAGAATGAAAGAAAAGGAAATTGTTAAAAATGTTGAGTTTCACAAATTATATCTGCAAAACAGAATCTACAACGGTTTGCGAATCCTGCAAGAAGAGCAAACCTCACGAAACAATCGCGAATTTATACGGCCGGCTATCTGAGTTGGAAAGAAAAAGAGACACCCTTCAGTCCGTATGTCGATCCTGTTCAATGCAGCCGGCTGGAATGAACCTTATGGATGCCAAGTGTATCTCTATTGAGTGTCCTGTTTTGTTTGTTCGAGTCAAAGCCAGTCAAGAATACTCTGTTATGAAACAAGTACTGACGGAAGCAATTAAAGAAGTGACGACGGAATGAGGAGACTGATGTGGTTGTATAAAAGCAATTCATTGTACAGTTTTTTTTTGGTCAGATTTACAAAGAGAACCAACAACCTGCAAACGTTCATGTAAATCACGTTGAGAAAACAAGAGTCAATCATCCCAGGGAACTCCTTGTACTTGGTCAAAGTATCATGAGGTTTAAATTTGCCCAGGCCATCAATGGATCCAGTGCGGACTTGCATCTGCCAGAAGGAGAAGGCGGAGACGCGACTCAGTATACACTCACAGATATGGCTATTCTCGCAACTCTAGCTGGCCTCACTATAGAAATGTGCTGTAACGCGCTCATAACAATATTCTGCCGACAAGTACAGAAAGTGAGCAATTTTTGGGCCGTTTCAAATGTGATTATGATTTGCTTCAACGTCACAAGTATTATTTATTCCGCATTTTGTGTGTGGAGTCTGTTATTGGGAGAAGCAGAGTGTTCTATTGTTTCAATGGTGGACACGGCTTTAGGGCACTTGTTTTACGTTTTCTTTGGTTCGTGTGTGTCTCATAAATAATCTTGTTATTGAAAGCTATTTAATCTGATTTACACATAGACGGCTTCATGCTCTTCAAAACATATCTTGTAAGCCACAGAAACAAATACATGCTCGCCGCAGTCTCAGTCCTCCTTGTCAACAGAATAGTATGGAGTTTTCTTGACACGCATTACTCGTCTGCAGAATGGGACGACACTGAGAAAATGTGTGTGTATACACAGAACGCGTGGACAGGAGTAGGATACAATTCTGCGGATACAATTATCGACGCGTTCGCAACATTGGCTGTGATTCTAATCTGCTACAAGAAATTCGATAGCCTCAAACACGCATACAAGGCTTTAATCGAAAAGAATATATTGCGTTCGATTGTAGTGATATCAATGGATATTTTCTTGATTTGGAGTAGTGAAAACTGGACGTCTCAGTATCTGTCGTGGCTGGCGTGGTTCATGCAGAATTACGTTTTATCGCGGGCGTTGAATTGGGATTTGTTTTGGTTTCCTGTGGCGGTGACGAAATGCAATTGTGTAAAGAGGGGAGATCCGGAGAGTGCGTTTTCGAGTGTGAGTATTGCTTCGTCGACTGGGAATGTGATGTTGGAGAGGTCAGAAAGCGTAAAGAATATTGGGGGTGGAGTTCAAGAAGTCAATATTGTTCGGACAAACAGTGTTACTGCAAATGGAGCTGGAGTTGGAAGTGTGAAAGAAGTTGGCATTCGATCGAC
The DNA here is from genome assembly GCA_025765595.1 of Obelidium mucronatum. Taxonomy (NCBI): domain Eukaryota; kingdom Fungi; phylum Chytridiomycota; class Chytridiomycetes; order Chytridiales; family Chytriomycetaceae; genus Obelidium; species Obelidium mucronatum. The sequence continues at coordinate 145,745 of JAIVFH010000046.1, read as the reverse complement.
ACTGTCTCAACGGAGAATCTGAAAAAAAAGATAGAAGGAAAGAAATACTCTAAAAAACAATTAAATAATGAAACGGTCAACAACAAACGTTGAAAGCGCCAAGAAAAAAGTCAAGTTTGACTCGAAACAAACGGATTCGTTTGTTGCCGCTGATGGACAAGACGATGAAGACTTGGAGTTTGGCGGTTTGTTTTAGAGTTTGCGTAGTCTCCGCGACCCAACGACTCTCTTTCAGCAAGGAAACGCAAGGGAGCCATCAAGCAGGGATACACTGGTATTGTTTAAATATTCCTCTGAATTCGAAGCGCAGCTGATTCGCCGCCAAAAAGACTCTGACGATGAAGGCGACGATGGACCCGATTCCGACGACGACTCTGGCAAAGAAGACGAAAAAGAAGACGGAAAACAGGACGACGGCGGCGATATGTTCGCCGACAACAGCGGCGAAAAGAAGGAAAAGTTTCTGTCGAAGGAATCGATTCGCAAACAAGGCGAAGAAAGCGAAGACGCGGAAAAAGACATCGAGGGCGCAGTGCGGATCATGCCGTTCAACATGGACGACGAGCTCGAGGAGGGCAAGTTCGACGAGAACTTCAACTTTGTGCGCGACAGGGACGAGCACGAGAGCCACGACAAGTGGCTGGGCGGCATTTCGAATGCGGACATCAGGAAGGCAAAGGCGGCAAATGAGCGGCTGAAGGCGCGTGTCGAGGCGCAGGATGCGCTGGAGGAGGACGGCGGGGACGAGCACTCGTGCTGGAAGTCAGTGCTGCGGCTTATGCTGCCTCGGGAATCTGTCGCAAGCGGTACTGTATTTACTGCTAGAATCTGAAGTCCATTCAGCCTTCTCTCGTGAACACCTCTTATATATGACATCTCCCCGTTTAGACTTTAAAGCGACTTGGTGGGCCAAAGAAAGTTCCCGCGTGGAAAAAGAATCTCAAAAAGAAATCAACCGATAAAAAAGACGCGAGTGTTGTTGAGGTTTCTTCCCTTCTTCACTTTTTTCCTTTTTAAAAAATGACATTGTTTGACACCTGCCGCCACAACTAGACTGCAGACGCCCAACTTCTTCGAGAAAAGGGTCTCTCTGAGTTAATCACAGTCACTGATCGCCTGACCAGTCTGGGTCGATACGGTGTGTTGTCTACTCTAATCAGTCAAATCTTTGGAAGTTGGAACCAAAAAAACGAAAATGATGAACTCTTATGGAACAATATGTGGGAATCTCTCTGAGCTTTATAATTGCTGAGAACCTCCTTTTAGTAGACCTGATCCCCTTTTTTGTGCTCCTCGTCAATCCCCTTCCCATTCCTTTTTGTACATCACCAAGTCTCTCATACTATTCTATTTGTAAATACAGATGTCATGGAGCAAACCTATGAGTCTATTGTTCGTGTTTTGCGCATCGCTGGGGTGCTCTCTGACGATTGGCAACATGGAGATCCCGTCACGTCTTCTGGATCATCACGTACTGCACCCAAACTCTTGTGGGAATACAAGTTTGGTCAAGACTCTGAAGTACTTTATGGCCCCTTTCCAGCTGCTCAAATGAAAGTATGGAAGGAACAAGGCGACTATTTTTCAATACAACTGCGGAAGGAGCAGGAGTCAGACACAAATAGTCAACAAGAAGCCGATAGTAGCGCTATGGTAGCAGATGATAACGCGGCGACGGCGCCCAGTGAAGAGCAGATACAGATGAATGTTGTTTTTGTTCGTTTGGTTTCATCCAATACTCCACTGGATCCCTTCAAGGGGTTTGTTCCTCTGTCCTCCATTGACGTGGAGACTGGTGGTGCAGGAAAATAAAAGCAATTTCAAATCAAAATCAAATCAAATCAACCAAACCAAATCCAAATGCAGCTTCTTGTATCGTTTCGCGGCGCCGTTTATCCCGTCGCCGTCGACGCCGAAACAACGGTCGCGAACGTTAAAACTTTCCTCGCCGCGGCGACTGGAATTCCGGCGCCCAACCAGCGGCTGCTCCACAAGGCGTTCGCACGCGCCGGCGACGGCGACCAGGTTTGCGGGTTGCTGAAGGGCGAAGCGGACCAAGTCAAGGTGCTTCTTGTTGGGACGAAAGAGGAAGATTTGGCGGAAGTCAGGCGCAAGGACAGAGTGCTCGAAGTCAGGAGACAGGTGGGGGGCGTCTTTTGTTTGAGGCAACATAACTGACGATAGTACTGTACTCAGAGAGAACATACGGCTTCGCTGAAACCATCATCGCAGCAGTCGTCGGCACCATCGGGAAGGACGTACACATTTGGCTCCGTGAAGCAACTCGATCAATTCCCTGATTCAAACCTAGCAAAGAACCTTCTGCTACGCCTCAGAGAAGACATTGGAATCATTGAAGTAATGCGTTCACATAAATGGTTTGTTCAAGTCCTCACAGAACTGCATCCCGCCGAAAAAACGATTCTCGGGTTCAACAAGAATATGGGTCAGGAAATATCGATTCGGCTCCGAACAGATCGATTAGATGGGTTTCGACATTACAGGACGATTGTGAAGGTTCTGTTGCATGAACTTGTACATATGGTTCATTCGGATCACAATGAGGCATTTCATACACTCAACAGTCAGTTGAATCGTGAATATGATTTATATAGTCAAGGAAATAGTGTTGCTGGTGGACGGGAGGATGGAAGTCGCGTTTTTTCTGTGGATGATGATTCCACTGGTGTTTCTCCCTCCCATAAATATCAAGGGGGCACTTTTGTTCTTGGAGGGAATAATACACCTGGTGGTGCACATTCCACCGCTTCAGATATTCAACGTGATGTTATTCTGGCAGCAGCCGAAAAGAGGAGACTAGAGCAGTGGGAGCAAGAACTAGTTGATTCCTGCAATGAGCAGAAAGAGAGGGAGGAAAGGAAATGATGTTACATTGATGTATTATCTCATACTATTTACAAATAAAATGCATTAGCACTCAGTCCCGAGGCTTGCATCAAATTCTTGTGGATTGAAAGATGGAAAACGATTGCTTCGAGGAATTCACGGTGAAAAAGCATGAGTTTTACCAATTTGTTTCATAAAGGAAAGTTTACAACTTGTTTTTCATTACATGTCAACATCCATGCCAAACAACTCTTCACTTCCCGTGAACGAAACAAATTCATTGCTTCCCGCAGCGGCAGCCGCACTACCATACCGCTCCGTCAATGAAGCGTCCAACAGCGCGGCGACTCTTTTTCCCACCAGTTCGCCAAATGAATCCACAAACTCAGTTTCCAATTCATTCAATGTGGGTCTCTTGAAACTCGTTGGCGTTTCCTTTAATACTGCCTTTTCTGTTTCGTCATATTCCACCAACACATGTTTATGAAGCACGTCCTTCCAAAAAAAAAAAACCAATGTTTAGCGGACAAATCAACCAAATAACGAAGTTTCCTCACAATAATCAACTCAAGAACCAAACCAGCATCCTTCTTTTCATGCTCGACTGTAGAATTCAAACCCGCAGTCAAACAATCTTGCATAAAGGCTTTCACATTGGGTCGGATCAACATTTTCACAACCTGGTTCCCGAGGTCGGCAAGACCTGTTATGGCGCCGTAGTGTGTCGCGTTTGACTTTAATGGATCCAAAAAGGCCCGGAGAAGAGTTTTCGTGACGCGCGGTTGAAGGGTTGGGTACGTGGATGTATATGTGTGGCTTTTTTTTTGATGTTCAGTTTGTTGTCGGCTTTGTAACAGTGTTGCAGGAGAGTTACCAAATGTGTGCTGCGAGTTGAGCAGCAAACCGACGAAGCGCGTGGTGGTCATCCATCGGAGATTCACTGATTCTTTTCGAAACAATACACGTGATAACATTGGGCATCATTTGGTGGAGCTGGTGGTGTTACAAGTCAATGTCAAAAATAAAAAAATAAAAAAAAAGTGAATTCGGTTTTACATATGGCTCAACAAAGAGATTCTTATTGTTTAGAAGCGCTCGGGTCATGCGCATCATGGCCCACATGATTTTCAAGTTTCGAATGTGTTTCGTGATCTTTTGGTGGTTATTTAATATAGCGGGGAGTTTAACAAACAACAAGTCTCAATTTACCTTTTGAGTCATAAATTGAACAAAATATGGAAGAAGCGGTTGGATTCCTGGATCGGTTTCCAAACTATTCACAGCCAAAGCTTGAATTTGTGGAGGTCCATTCACAGTCATGATGCTTTCTGTGATTTTATCATGGTACATTTGAAGTTCCTTGGAGAGAACTGATTTCACAAGTGTTTCGCCATTTACAGTTGCTGATTCGGGGTTGCTGGAGACTAGAACGGGTGGAATTGCTGATGAAGATCCAGTACCTGTTCCAGTACTCTCAGAGTTCGTTGTGGCTGCCACCGCGGCCGCAGCAGCTTGATCAGCAAGAGTTTTGGAGATGGTGTTTGTTGATTCGGTTGCCGCAGAACGAATATCTTATTTTTGAAACGTTTGACATCAGCGACGCTTTTTTTTTGAAAATCATGTCAGGATATTCACCAGCAGGAGTCGGGTTCTGCACAATCGCTGGCTGGACACCCTCAATCGCTAGCCAATGGGCTGTAAATGCAACGTCCAAGGGTACAGGAGGCAGTGGTGCATTAATTATCTGATCCAAGTCAATTTCTTCATCGTCCAAGTAATAAATTCGAGAATGGCCGTGTATAATGGATTTGAATTTTGTTGGTGCTGTTGATGTATATCCATAGAGAGGCTAGTATAAACAGATGAGCCCTCCCATAGTCATTCGGCCAATTTGATTATCAAACCTGCACATTCCTGACTCTGAGTGCGTGGTTGATATCTTCAGGAGTCAGTTTCGTCCTCCTCGAATGTCGCATGAACTTCTTTGCGTCCTTTTTTGTTTACGGCAACAAACAGTCAGCTGCGTCACACTCTCGTCCACGTCAATGATTTAATACTCAACGAATATAACTTCGCGCATGCGGTATTCAACATCAGCCAGGAGCGCTTGGGCTACAGAGTCCTTGAGTGTTAAACCAATGGACTCAGTGATCGCCTGTTAAGCAGGAGTTAAAAACATCTATATGTAATATGATGAAGCCACAGACTCCTCTTACTTACATTAATGGAGTCGACGGGAAGTAGAGACATTTGCCTTTGATGATAAATAACAAAAAATATCACAGTTTGGATATCTCCATTTTACCACATTGTCCTTTTTAAAAAAGGATCAGTCAAAACCCGAGGAATCAGTTTGGTCTTTGCCGTCTTGATCGCGGCTGAAGTCGTTGTCTGGCGCGTCCGTAGTTGTATTTTCGGCAACAAGCTTTCCACTGCTGATGCAATTCATCCCGAAAAGGATTGGATATCTATAGAATTGAGTTTGACGATAGCTGGAGATTGTTCCTTGCATCTATGGCCATGTCAGCTTCCTACAACCACCCGTACAAAATAACCGAAGCGAAAACAAACAGTCGCATATATTCTTCGAATTCTGGATTGCAGTCTATTTTCATGAATTCTCAAAGTGGTGGAGCCTTAAATGAAATTTGATTGACACGCTTCATATTTATCTTTCTTTTCAGCATGTTGCAATTTCCCTCGTGCAAGGTACATTCGGTTTTTCAAAATGGCATCGCGGTATTGTTTTTCTTGGGAAATCCAAGCATATTCAATTCATCCAGTTCATTGGTCAAAGTGAGCGAGGAGATTTGGCATGGGCTTTTGCGATTGATGTTGGGAAATGCGATTGTCGGAGCATATCACTAGCGATGGAGAAACCCTCATTCCTTGAGAGTCACTTTCGCGAATTTGGAAGGAAAGAGAGTGGGCTTGGATTTTTTGGACAAGAAGGAAGGAAACGAATTTGTACGGCTAACTTTCACCTGGCAAAAAGGAAGGGTTAAATAAAGAGAAATTCAGATGAAGTTGAATCGAGGAGGATCTATATTGAATACTTGTCGGATGGAGCGGGCTTGGCTTGGGTTTGATTAAATCCTGTACAACAGGCTTGTAATTTTACGCTTATTGGAATATAAATAAAAAATTCTCTCTGCCAGAATCTGATCACAGTAGTCTTATGTGTAGGTAATCGCCGAAAGAACCAACAGCGCTTCGATTGTGTGGGACAGGCTTGCCAGCTCGTGTGACATGTCACGCGATCATCGTACAAAGTACAAAAAGCCACGACAAAGCAAGGCAGGTAAAATCAAGCAGTCACATCAAATGATCGTTCCAAGCACCCTCCTTGCGTTAGTGGCGTCCTACGTTGCCGCCCATCCTGGCACTCACTCCGGCTCTCTTTCCGAGCGGGCTGGAGCTTACGACTTTAGCTGGGCGCCTCCTGGTTGGGTTGTTCCCCCAGCCAACCCACAGTGGACCAAGGACTTGCTTCCCAACTTTGACGCTACTGTTCCGGGAACATTGGACAGCATGTGTAACCAGGGAACTGTTTGGGGTTTGACGTATGTCCCTTCTCAACACCAGTAGCACTTACTGTTCTAATCACCTCCTTTGTCATTCAGCTATGATGACGGCCCAAGTGCCTACACTGATTCGGTTCTGAGCTATTTGGCATCAAAGAACCTCAAAGCAACCTTCTTTGTTGTCGGAACATATGTCCTCAACAACCCTGATGTCTTGCTTAGAACTTACCAAGCTGGTCACCAAATCGGTATTCATACTTGGTCTCACTCTGACATGTCCACTTTGACTGTTGATCAGCAAGTTACGGAACTGGTTAACACTGCCAAAATCATCAAGCAGGTTATTGGTGTGGCTCCCACGGTTTGGCGTCCTCCTTTCTATTCTGCAAACACCAATGTCTTGAAGGTATGTGCAGTAAATCTGCCTTTTTGTATTTCAATTCACGCTTACAACCACCTCTTCGACGACAGATCGCCAAGGCTTTGGGTCTCCGAACTATTGTGTGGTCTGTTGATTCCCGTGACTGGGCAATTCAATCTGGAGGACAAACTCCAGCTGGTGTTGCCCAGCTCTTCACTGATGCTGTTAACTCTGGTTCCAAGAACCCCATTTCGTTGGAACACGACGGATTCAGCTACTCTGCTGCCGTCGCTCCTGCTGTTATTGACATTCTTGTGAATGGAAACATTAAAGTCGGGACCATCAAGGAATGCCTCGGTTTGGACCAGGCTTATGGTGGCGTTCTTGACCTGTATTTGGGAGGTGTGCCTTCTTCCGGAACCACCACAACTGCTGGTCTTCCTTCGTCTACGACTTCAGTCACGCCAGCTACTACCACGACGATCACTACTACCACTTCATTGAAACCAACGACTACTGCTGCATCCGATTGCTATCCTGCGTGGAGCACGTCTTCTACTTACAATGGCGGTGCCCAAGTGTCTTACAAGAATATCAACTACGTGGCCAACTGGTGGGCCGGATCAACCGATATTCCAGGCACCAGCGGGGCATGGAAAGCCGTTGGCTCATGTGGAAGCGGATCCACCACAACAACCGCTGTGCCAACTACCACCACTACAACAACTACCACCACTGCTCCAACCACCACCACCACTACCACTACCACTGCTCCAACTACTGCCACTACTGCTCCAACCACCACCACCACCACTACTACTACTACTACTAAGCCCACTACTTCCACCACCACTATCCCAACCACGTCAAAGACCACCACAACCACCACAACCACCACTTCGAAGCCAACAACGACATCTGTCAAGCCAAACACGACTACAGCTTCAGGTGGATTTTCCGTTGGTGCTCCTTGTTCTCCCAACGGAGCCTGGGCTTGTAGCAACAGTCTCATTTGCTCTTACAATGCAGCCTCGGCGTTGGTTTGGGTCAAGATCGGAAACGCGTCTTCTTGTTAGATGCTGAAAAATGTGTGTAACAGAACCGTTGCTATGTGGGAACTGTTTGAAATTCGATGTTTTGTAGAGCTATGATAAAAGGAAAGGAATAAATATACAATTTGCAATTACCGTATTTGAATCGGCACTGCGCTCAATTCTGAAAAGACAATTTGGCGCCGTTCCCATACATATTTCAAAAGAAGCATTTCAAGCTCCTGTGACTATTTCTGACTCTTAAATGTGTCTGCCACGCTGATCAAGCAGTTTTGACATGGCTTTTGTATTCTCGTGATGACAGATCTTGTGACAGAAGTGATTAATTCAAACCAAAAAAACCTTGGACACAGACTGAATTTGAACAAGTCCCCATCTTTAAAGAAACGCGAACGAGTTTTCATCATCGTTTCTGTTTGTAGAATACCTCGCTGCTTAGCGGTTAAGAACCAAATCAAGGAAAAATTTCCTCGAGGCAACGTGACCAGTCACGTGCATAAAGTCGGAAAGGAGGTACAAAAAGCCGCCGTAAAAGAGGGAGGTGCGTCGCTCAAAAAGTTGAAATGATTGTTCCAGCTACCCTTCTCGCTCTTGCAGGTCTTGCTGTTGCCCATGCTGGTTCCCACGAATCGAGCTCCTTGTCAGCTCGTGCATCTCACTTCAACTTTGATTGGGCTCCACCTGCTTGGGCTGTTCCACCAGTAAACCCGCAATGGTCCCAAGATCTGTTGAAGAACTACAACACAACTACTCCGGGTCCATTGGAAAACGTTTGCACTGGACCAGTTTGGGGGTTGACGTAAGGACCCAAAACCCCTTAATACACTTGTTGCATTGCTGATCAATCCTGAATTCTAGTTACGACGATGGACCAAGCGACTATACTGATGCTCTTTTGAATCATTTGGCCGCCAAGAACATCAAGGCCACTTTCATGGTGATTGGAAGCAACGTTTTGTATCGTCCAGATGTTTTGCTCAAAACATACCAAGCCGGTCACCAAATCGGCATTCACACCTGGTCTCATGCGGCCATGTCTACTTTGACTGTTGACCAGCAAATTGCTGAGTTGGTGAACACTGCCAAGATCATTAAGCAGGTTATTGGTGTCGTTCCAACTGTTTGGAGACCTCCTTACTATGCTGTTGACGAGAAGGTTTTGAAGGTGAGCAAGACAAACCGCGAGAGCTTTGTGTTTTTGTGAATTTATCAAGTGACCTTCGCAAAACAGGTTGCTGCTACTTTGGGCCTCAGAACCGTTGTTTGGTCCCTTGATTCCCAGGATTGGGCACTTCCATGGGGAGGCCAAACCGCCCAAGGAATCTATGACCAGTTCAACACCACTGCCAACTCTGGCTGGAAGAACCCAATCTCTTTGGAACACGATGGATTCCAGGATTCTGCTGCTGTGGCACCAGGAGTTGTTGATATTCTCGTTGCTGCTGGTGTGAAGGTTGCCACCTTGAACGAATGCCTTGGGATGAAGGGACCATATGGAGGACCCCTCGACGCGTACCTTCAAAAGTGCTCCAGCGACTTTAACCAATGGTTGGGCGACAACAACAACTGTGGAGTTTGTGGAAACAGCTGTGGTTCTGATGGATACTGTAACAAGCGCCAGTGTTGGTGCAACCTCAATGCAGGATACATGGGCGACAATAACAACTGTGGCGGATGTGGAAAAAAGTGCCCAAAGAACACAACATGCAAGTCTAACACTTGTACTTGAAAAATCCCAGCTGCTCAAATAGAAAGTTAGTCTATGAATAAAAGACAGAAAACAGTTAAAAAATCATCTTTCAAAGCTCATGACAGCCAATAACAGCTACGAGTTCCTCTTCAAAGTGAGTCCTGAAGAACTAAAACAATAACATCACCGCTCTAACAGATTCGACGGTAGTTTATAAGTGTAGGCGACAGCGGGTGAGTTCAGTCTGGCTGAGTGACCTACCACGATTACTTGCTCACTCGATCCCGTTGTCATAAGAGTCGGAAAATCATGTCTCTTGCTTCGATTCACAAACAATCAATTCTGTTCGTATTTTCTCAGACTCTCGTTATTGCTGAGGCGGTGTCTTTGACCTTTCATCCCTTCTCAACCTTTAGTGCCAACGGAAACAACGATTGGGATTGAGTTTGGATCTCAAATCATTAAGGTTAGATTTTGTGTTTGTCAGTTGGACGTGTGTGTGTGTGTTCAAACACACGTCGCAAGTGTCAACACAAAGAAACGTCTCATTCAGTCAATAACACCTCATCCATACACAACTCATAGGTCAAAGATCGCCGTGTTAAACTTCAAATATGGGACACAGCTGGACAGGAGTCGTTCCGATCTATATCAAGGGCGTATTACAGAGGAGCAATTGGATGTCTACTAGTCTATGACAGTGAGTTTCAAGCGTTTCGAACGGCATCGCTCATCGGGATCGATTTTTAATTGATCTGTATGCCTGTTTCCAGTGACCCGAAAAGATTCTTTCCAACATCTAGTAAGTTGGCTTGAGGACGTGAAACAACATGGAAACGAGGAGATTCGCACAATTCTGATTGCAAATAAAGCGGATTTAGCAGATCAGAGGCAAGGTATGGGATTTCTGGATATGGGTTGTAACTTGCGAAGCAACTCTCACGAATTTTATTCCTAGTTTCACGTGAAGAGGGAGAAGCCTTTGCATCCAAGCACGGTTTATTGTATACCGAGGCCAGTGCCAAATCAGGGGATAATGTGGCAGTTGCGTTTCTAAGTGTTGCTGGAGTTGTGTTTGAGAGTTTGGGATTGGATGGACGCGATGTTTCAAGCTTTGGTGAAGAAGAAATCCGCCGCTTAGAAGCACATGGAGTCAAGTTTGGACCGCGGCGGGTCGTCGGTGTGTCGTCAGGAACTGTACGAATCGATGGTCCGAATCAAGCCAGCGGTACTGGCTCTGATGGGGGTGGATGTTGCTAAATAGTCCAATAATTGATAAGGAAAACGTAGAGATAAATCCATAATTGCAGATAATCGCAGTTAAGAGTGTAATTTGCACATTCAAAAAGCCCGAAATGTCCTTGGCGCCTGTGAGTGACCACTCTGGACTCGTTCGATCTCTTGTCTGTCTTCTATCACACTAGATTATCGCACCTTTTTTTCGAAGAGCGGGCGTGTGTGTGTGTTTTTGCGGGCTGGAAGTCGATTGAGTTCCCAAAGCAAACAGCCCTTGAGTGTCTCTGGGCAACCATTTGATCTATCTACTAACACCAACCATCCCTTCACCTTTTTAGTGCGAATATAAAGTATGAAGTACATCTATTTGAGCTATTGCAGCATTGGATCGGAGTCGGAAGGAGTATATCCGACCCTCATTGTCCAACTATTGCTATTATACCCGATTCCTGCGATATCTGACCGTCCATTCAACATAGACTGGAAAAACTCTTGGACAAGGAAGCTATGCGACCGTTAAAGAGGCTGTTGTAAGTCCCTTACATCTAGTGATCCCTATTTTTGGAACTTACCATTAAATTCGACAGAAGGTACAATCGAGAGCCTATTATTCAGTATCGCATTATATATTGCTTGTGATCGAGCTGCGCTACACCTGGGATTTGAGGCTATAGAACGGATAATCGAGCGAACTCGAAATCTAATCAAAAACCACTTTGTACTTGCACATCCAACCACAGATCAGCACTGGAGAGCATTTTGCTGTCAAAGTTATCAGCAAGAAATTAATGGCTGGGAGGGAGCACCTGATCTTGAATGAAATCGAGATTTTGAAGAAGGTGTCCAAGGGAAACAGCCATATCGTCACCTTGCATGACTGTATGTAACACTCAATCATAATCGCATTTGAAGTAATTCCTCTAATCTATTTATTTTCAGACTTTGAGACCCCAAACAACTGTGAGTTCAAAATAGCAACGTTTTGATGATTGAATACTCACACCCACTTTCTCATTATCATAGTGTACCTGGTTATGGATTGTATGTCAACTCCTATTTAAATCAGTCAGAACTCTTATTTCTATGGAATTTAGTGTGTACAGGAGGAGAATTGTTCGATCGTATTGTTGAGCGAGGCTCCTTTTTCGAAGAAGACGCCGCTGAAATTATCCGCACTGTCTTGGAAGCTGTAGCTTACTTGCATTCACAGAACATTGTCCACAGAGACCTTAAGGTTTGGTGGTTTGGTTTTTTTAATTTATTTTAAATGTTGCATTTATTTACTACAGCCGGAAAACCTTCTCTTCAGAGCCAAAGATTCCAATGATCTTGTTATTGCTGACTTTGGACTTTCCAAGATTTCAGATGGTGAAGCGTTGAACAACCTTCGTACTCTTTGTGGAACTCCAGGATACATGGCTCCAGAAGTTATTTTGAAGACTGGACACGGAAAGAGCGTTGATCTGTGGTCGATTGGAGTAATGACCTACTTCCTGCTCTGTGGATACACTCCATTTGACGGTGGAAACAGGGATGACATTGAAAAAGTCCTTGCTGGAAATTACGCGTTCGAGCCATCTGAATACTGGGTGGATATCTCCGATAAGGGTATGTACAGTGCGTTGTCCTGCTTTCTGTATCTGCTTAACAGTCACTTCAGCTCAAGACTTCATCAAGAGAACTATCCTTGTCGATGCCAACAAAAGAATGACAGCCTGCTGAGGCTTTGAACCATCCGTGGATCCTCGAATATGCACCTGGTGCCTTCGAGACACCCGTCAACCGTGTCCCAACAAAGGATTTGCTTCCAGATGTCAAGCGTCGCGTTACCGCCGGGAAGACAAAGTTCAGAGCCGCTGTCGATACCGTCCTTGTTTCAAAGAGATTGTCTCATGCAAGTCTTAAAGCGAGTGCCACTGGTTTCGGAACAACCCCCATGGAAGTGGATGAAGGTGGTTTGCATCCAAAAGATGAGAAGGATTTGATGGTTTTGACTCGTAGCTGATGTGTGTGTGATGGGTTGTGGCGGCAATGTCATATCGTTTGTTTCATGTGCTTGGAGGTTTTCCGTAAATTGGCCATTATTGGAAAGAAGTGAATATAATCTCGTTTCTCTGTTTACTTCCTTAAACTGAAGTGAAGTAGGAGCTTTACAATTTTATGATTTTCTTCTCTACTTGCCCATCGAATACATCGAAGTCTTTCGTCGATGCACCACTTTTCCTGTGTCAAGCAATAAGTTGACAATGTCGGTATGTCCATTCATGGCTAGGCTTGATTATCATTTGAGGTCGGATCTGCACCAGCATCAAGCAACAGCTTAACAACATTGATGTGGCCTACACGTGAAGCCTATGTAATCGCACTGCCTTCGCCACCGTCTGGGTCCACCTTTGACAATATCACAGAACCCTTTCGACGCGGAATATGCAAGGGCATGGTTATCAGACGCTCCCGGATATACTTTTCCGGAATCAAGGAGAAGTTTCACTGCATGTCTTTCGATGGAGGCCGTACGAATTGCGAGGTTTAATTTTGCTGTTGGGTCCACGTTTCCCGTTTCAAGAAGAAAGCGAAGCACTTCGTCCAGCTGAAGCTGCGCATTGAAGACACAAGATGTCTCTAAAATCCGGATTTACAAGAGGGTCTTGGAGCAAAAGAAGTGCTGCGTCGAACAGGTGCCAGTTTGAGGCTGAATAGAGGGTCGTGGTGCTTGCATTCTAAAGAACACCATTGAGGATACAAAATGAGTATTTGGACGTATTTCAAAGCCTTTGAAGCGGGTAGAACGCGAAAGGATTTCCGATGCTTGGTCAACAGGACAGAGTAGTACAAGAGAGTTTGGTAGCTGGCGGGGACTCCAGTCCAGCAGTCTTTTCCCAAAGCTTCAAAATGGTTGTCGATTGTGTCTGGAGAAACTGCGTCGTACGATGTCTCACATGGAAGTATGCAAACTCAATGCTGAATTCATTGTCTGCAAAAAACTGAAGCCGATGCAGTCATGTTTGCATCGATTAGAAGATTAGCCAGAAGATGTTCAGCGATTTCTCGCGGGAGGAAAGGTGCTGTGGAGCCAGACATACGAGCCTGGACTTAAATTATTCCAAAAAAAAAAAAAAAAATAAAAAATAAAAAAAAAAAAAAAAGTAAAAAAGTAAAAAAGTAAAAAAGTAAAAAAGCACTTCATTTCAGCTGTTATCAAAAAAAATAAATTCTATAGAAAAACGCGACTCCATTCAATAACTATTCGGAATGTTGAACCAACAACTCTCCGTCCTTGTTGGTGAAGTCAACATAATCCATCCCGGTCGATGCGATGGGGGCCGGTGTTCCTGCTTCAACTACCACCCCAGAAGTAGTTGCTGCCGCTGCCTTGGCGCTGGCACCCTTACGTAAGGTGCTCTTCTTGGAGAATTCTCTTCCAACGTTTGGTAACAAGTCAACGGTGCGAACGCGTTCAAGGGGAGCATATGTCATCCATGGATGATTCAATGCATCAGCAGCAGTCATGCGTTCATCTGGGTTCAGACGAAGGAGGCGCGAAATGAAATCACGGGCTTAGAAACTAGCGTTAGTAACATCTTAAAAGTAAATACATAGGGCAACTTGCTCACCATCAAGAGAAATATCTCTCCAATACTCTGTTGGTTCAAACGCGAAATCCGCTCGAAGCACCCGGTCCATGCCGTTGCTGAACTGGGAGCCAGTGACGACAATATCGAAGGGAAAGTAACCGCAAAGCAGAAAATAGGTCATAACTCCAATCGCCCACATATCCACAGGCTTTCCATGGCCTTGGCGACGAAGTATTTCCGGAGCCATGTAACCAGGAGTTCCCACAGTGGACTGCAGGAGAAATGCATTGTTGTCTGGATCAATTGATTTGGACAGACCGAAATCGGCAATCATGAGTTGGTTTAGAGAGTTTTTGGAACGGAACAAAAGGTTTTCTGGCTGGAATGCGCGTTAATGATTTAACACCGCTTAGAGCCTCAATCGAATAAAACAAATAAAGATACGAACCTTAATATCTCTGTGTACCACATTTTGCGAGTGCAGGTATGCAACACAGTCCACTACTGTACGAATGATCTCCGCTGCATCCTCCTCGAAGAAAGTCCCCTTCTCCATGATCCATTCAAACAATTCCCCTCCAGTACATAAGTCCATAACAAGATAAAGACTGTTTGGAGTTTCAAAGTATTCGTAGAGGGTAACAATGTGATCATGGCCTTTGGAGACCTTCTGCAGAATCCCAACTTCATTACGTACAAGGTTCTCTCTGCCCTTCATGTGTTTCTTATTGATAACTTTAAGCGCATACTTTTCGCCAGTGCTGAGTTTCTGGCAACAATACAATGCTTAGAGTGCCTTTCAATTGTGGTTGCTGCAATCAAAAACTCACAATGGCTTCCTTCACAACAGCAAAGCTTCCCTGACCTAGAGTCTTTCCAGTCTACAAGTAATGCATTCGATCATCAGTGGAGACGGGCTGATACGGGGTCTAGTCCAATTGACGTTACCTTGTAATCACACTGTTTAAACCCGGCCAACCAAAACAAATTAATGATCAAACTATTAGCTGATAGAATCCAATGCTGGATCTTCTAAGTTGTGGGGACTTACGGGTGCGAGTGGTTTGGCCGCCATTTGTAAATGTATTTTTAGAACTTTTGAGCATTCAGCCAATGTTCATCGATAATGTCAAGCATCTGGGCAATGCTACAAAATGTAAAAATCCAACACTATTCCAAATGCCGAACGAACTACTTTAGAACATTTGGCAAGTCTACAAGTAGTTCAATGGTTCATTCATTTCGAATTGATGTCACCTGCAAAGACCAAAAACAAAAAAGAGTAAATAATAATCAATAATTAATGCATTGGCGGTATAAGCTGTGTGATAGGCTTTGCCGCCATCTGTTAATGTATTTTGACCGTGTTCCGTTCTTGCCTGTGCCCTTATTGTCCAAAAATACAAGCAGCAGGGAATGTTACTTTATTAAGATCTTTTATATACCGCAGTTTGTTGTTCCGGGTGCAACACATGCATTTCCACAACACTTGAATCCATTGGGACACTTTTCCGGGACAGTCGAAAGCTCTAATGATAAGTAAAAATGGTAAGTATATAATTATAGAAATTCACGACTTACGATTATCCAAACATATTGTGAATGAGTCCTCGCTCGTGCAGGCAACTCCATAATCCACCGCAACAGCACAAACATTGCACTGGGCATTTTCAGGGGATAGGCATGCATTATTACAGCATTTCTTTCCTGCAGGACATTGAGCGATAATGTTCGAGGGAACTTGAAAAAGAAATCGATGAGAAAACACCTTTTTAAGGGGTGTTAAAACTCACATCCATTTTGACAAGTTGTGTAAAACGTTGGATTTAAACACGCCATTTGGGACTCAGGCACTTGAGCACAAACATTTATAGGCGTGCCAAATGACACTGATGCTTGAACTTGGCTGTACGGCAGAAGTGACTTGGGAAGCTGTTTCCCACAGGCTGCTTTAAAATTGCACACATTCGAGTCTGCGCAACATTCCGTTCCAGGCGAACACTTTTGAGGACGGGCGAGAGCAAACGCTGTGTGTTTTGTATTGTGGTTCAGGTATGGTGGTAGTTTTAAATACTATCAGTATACCTCCCCCAGAACACAGGTTGAATTCAGTGTCGGATACACACAGCTGTGAGCCATCGGGTACTGCTGCACATCTGGAAGGAAGAGTAACTTGACAACTTGGCTGGCACGAATTCGTCTCTCCACAGCAATATGTACCAAATGGACAGGATGTATCAAGCAACGTGCTTGTAAGGGAGTTACTAAGGCAATAATTAAAGTTATCTGCAGATCGACAAATTATGTTGTTGTCTTTGATTTTTCTGCAGTCGAGTTGTGGTGTCGATGGGATGGGTGTTGTTGAGGGTTGTGGCGGTTGTGAAGGCAGCGCTCCACAGGCCGGGGATGACTCGTCTCTGCACGCGTTTCCACAGCATTTGGTTCCTTGCGGACATTTAATTGGACTGGAGATGATGTCTTAAATGTGTATTAGAGGTTTTGCTGTGTTCAATGATAATCGGAATACCTTGGTTTAAGCATGACACATACGATCTCTCGCTTGTACATGCAATATTATTATCAAGAGCGCTATAGCATACATTGGCAGATGGATGATCTAGTGCAACGCAAAAGCCATTCACGCATGTAGTTCCATCATCGCAGCTTGTTGGGTTTGATGTTGGGACTTGAAAGACATGAATAATGAGTTATAGATGCAAAGAAACAAAATATAAATCACCTCCGTTCATGCAGACTGAATATTGGGATGGGTTTACGCAAACGCTACGCCTGTTTTCAACCCCAGCGCAAATTGAAGTACTTCCATCTACTTTGTCAACTGTAGCAGTCAAAATTTGTTGAAGCTGTGGGCCCATATACGAGCCAGCTTCGCGTCTATATGCACAGGTATTGGTTGAAGAATCGCAAACAGTTCCAGCACTACAAGTTTTAGCTGCGGTTCTCAAAATTTCACCATTGACGCATTGGTTATATGTGGTCTTTGATGTGCACAAAATCGCGAGATTTTCAAAGCCATTGCATTTGGAAGGTAGAGATGGTTGATTGAGAGGGCATTGTCTTGCACACGAATTTGTGGAAGAACAACAAAGAGATTCT
This sequence comes from Obelidium mucronatum, assembly GCA_025765595.1. Taxonomy (NCBI): domain Eukaryota; kingdom Fungi; phylum Chytridiomycota; class Chytridiomycetes; order Chytridiales; family Chytriomycetaceae; genus Obelidium; species Obelidium mucronatum. The sequence continues at coordinate 128,343 of JAIVFH010000046.1, read as the reverse complement.
AAAGGGCAACTTGTTTCAAGCGATGCCGCGACTATCAACCAAAGTAAGTTCGTTTTTTCTGTAGATTTTGAACAAACCATTGCCGCTGCAATAAACAAATGTGGTCTTTGAAACGCAAACAATATCATTATTTGGAACTCCAGTACAATAAGTATCGAAAGGTGTTGGCGCGACGGACTTCATGATGAGCTTCGGCTGAGCAAATTCTTTGATTTTTGAAATTGGTGTTTGTATTCCTCCACAAGCCGTGTCAGAAGCAGGTACGCAGGCATTTCCGCAACAAATTGTTCCAGTAGCACAGTATTGAGGAGGCGTCAACGGATCTGTTTGCCATTATTTCAGGAGTTAACAAATTCGTTTTCTACGAATGAACACTCCCAATTACTTTGGTTGGAGCAAACAACGAAGGAGTTCTTGCTTGTACAGGCGATTGAGTTGTCTTGTACGCCCGAGCATGTGTTGCACGTGGGACTATTTGGCTGAACACATTTTCCAGCACAACACTTCGTCCCGAGAGTACAGCTTTGCGCCTCAGATGCCGAGCCTATACGTATGTATTGATAAGTAAAATGAAAAAAAAAGTTGGCAAAACATCTTACGTCCTCCCAAACATTTAATAAATTGCGATGGATTCACACAAGCGTGTACATTATCAGGAACTGCTGCACACACATTGGACGGAGGATTGAGTGTCGGAATAACAGATGATATCAGGGACAATGGTATTCCCAAAACAGAACCACAAGACGATTTGAAATCACACCGGTTGATTCCATCTGCACAGCAGACAGTGCCAGAGGCGCATTTTTGAGATTTTGCTCCCGCAACGACTATAATTTTTGTTTTTTTTTGGGGTCATGCAGTCGCGATTGATTTCTTTTCTTCAACTGACCTCCTCCAGAACAGGTATCGAATGTGCTCCCACTGTTACAAATAATCTGGCCGTCTGGAACACCAGAACACTTTGAAGGAAGAAGCGTTTGACATTTCGATGGAACTTCGCAAGAGTTGGATTCTGCGCAACAAAGTGTGCCAACTGGACATGACTGGTCCGGCGCAGACACCAATCTTCCGCCGATACACACGTTAAACGTGTTGGTTGATTTGCAGACCATGTTGTTATCAGCGATGCCCTCGCAGTAGTTGGCAGGCTTTTCCGTTTTAATAACGGCAGTTGAAGTCACTGTGGAATCGACCGAATACCCAGTTGATAGACCACACCCGATATCAGATTTAAATACACACGCATTTGAGCAGCAGACTGTTCCTGGGGCGCATTTCTGGGGAACTGTAATGGGAACTATATCGGTTTTTTTTGTTGGTGATTTTTTTTCGAGGTACTTTAAGAGTGCGTCAAAAGCGACGAGCTTAGAGACGTACCTTGATTTAAACAGATGCTGAAAGTATTTGAATCGATGCATGTTGTTTTCTGATCGGCAACGCGTCCACACACATTTGGACATGATGTCGATCCCAAAGCTGGAATACACTGATTATTGCAGCAAAGTGTGCCTGGAGAGCAAATCTGAGTAGGAGTGTGTGGAACTAATAGAGGAATCGTGAGAATGAAGCTGAGCGATTTCGATCATTTGAAGTAAATCAAACGCACCGCCATCCAAACAGGTAGTGTACCAGTTGGGATTGACACACGCCATGGAACCGTTTGGGAGGTTATTGCATACATTTAAGGTATCGACTGATGAAGATTTAAGAACTGCTCCCGATGAAGCTAGCTTGGCAGCTAGTGCAAGTAACAAAGTGGGTGCCACATTTTTTATTTATTTGGTTGATTGATCTCCAATATTTTTCAACAGATTCTGTAACAGGGCCATCCCTCTTTCTTTTGAATGAAAGTCAATCAGCAGTGCTTTGTTTTGGAGTCTGTTTTTCGCTGAAAGTCGAAACGGCAAACTACCCCTCTGAATTACTTTCAGACATTCCTTTGATTCCAAACATATTCCAACCGCCCGATTCCCCGGATCACAAGGAATAAGCAAAATAAACGCGTTTCTTCGTTCGAAACAAGACACACACAAGGCTGGGATCCATTTTGCTCCAACCCTATCGACTCGATAAACAACACACGTAGTTTTCCCATAGTAGTAATTTGATTTCAGCTGCCCCAAGGCGGATCCCATCGCTTTCGGCGCTTCTTCTCGGAATTGCTCACTCGGTTGTAGGGCAGTTCTCGTATTCTTCTCCTCCCCAGATAGTAGTCTTTGTAATATCGGAATACTCAAGACAGACAACTGTTTGAGCCGCGAGCTTGCGCGGGAGTCATTCCAAAGAGCGTAAACCCTTGTAAAACACTTTACACCAACGACCCCCATCAATATCAGCCACGTGAAGAACTCATGAATAACTCTTTTTGAAAGCGGGGATGTCGAATGTTGGTTGAAGAGAACTTCTGTAAGCGCAAGGATGCATAGAGTAGCAAGGACCAACGCCAAGTAAGAAAAGTCAGAGTGTATTCCGTCCACATTTCGAATTAAATAGGTTGCATAGGCTGAGAATAGAATCAGGGCAATGTGATAGCCGGTGATCATGAGATTGAGTGTGGTTCCAGCTTTGGATATGACACACTTGTGTTCAATGATTCCAGATTCTTGAATAAAGGAAATTACAGGGTTTGATACTTTCGACCATATTGCCAGTAATATCTGGATTTTTTTTGAGTCCTCTGGTGATAACTAAAAAACAGTCGGTTCGCTCACCAATTCCAACGAAACTAGTGCCCCAACAGCAGCCATAGCAAATAAATCATTGATAAAAATTGCAGGAAGTCTAAACTTCGAGTCAAAAAGGATCCCAACTCTTGCGCATTTCACTGCAACAGAAGACGCAACAATGGCAAATGCCAAGCAAGAAGTCCACATTATCGCGGCACATGTAAGTGCCGTAGCACCACCGAGACAAAACATAGCTCCAGAGAATCCAATGGCTCCTCCGATATTGGTTGTCAGATTGAATCTTGAGTTTGACCCAACATATTTGCGACGTCGGAATGCGAGAATCAAAAGCGTGTCAAGCAGGCAGACAAACCAGCCGCTAACTGAAAGGAAAATAAGAAATTTCCCACCGTAGCTTGACATGCTGAGAACTGCTGAAGCGTAGATTGGGCCGTCAGGTGGTGGATTCGAAGTATCTTGGGCTGGAGTTACTAATCAAATGGAAGTGGGTTTTAACAGGCTTACTTCCTGCAAATAGCGGCATTCCTTCGTCTTCCAAGTATTCAATATGTGATATCGAGACATCGGTTGTTGCAAATCCTAAGAAAAATGTCATTCACACAAGCATCCAACAACTGAAACTCACGATATACGTTGTAAAATTCATCAATTTGAAACCCATGAAGGGTCTGTTGTGTTTTTGAGCTGTTATTTGGTTTTCTTAAAAATTCTGAACTCTCACATGGCTGGGTCCCCGCTATCGCTCATTTTAAGTGGAGATCCAGTGAATCCAAAGTAGCCTGTGTACAAAAGTTTTATGCTCAAGCTGCTTTCGAGAAATTTATAGCAACATTCTTACCAGTGTCTTGGAATGCAGCATAGTTCAAGATTGATCGATCTTCTCGACTATTAAAATTGACGGCTGGAAACTTTCGCATCAGTTTATCGATTCCATGCGATAGGACTCCAATACAGTCGAAAGCTTTGATTCCATTGTGGGAGTGTAAAGCATCATCGCCGATCGAAGTACTAAAATATCCAGCAATCAGTGAAGGCAATTGGCAAGGTTATATCCAAACTTGAGCGGTGCAAGCCATCTATTTATGCTCTCCAAAAATATTCGAAATAGTCCAGCTTTGTACTCTTGAAATGGGGAATCTTTGAAAAGGAACATGAAGTGCCGAATATGAGATGGGCTATAGCTTGGCCCAAGTACTGAAGTCAAAAGTCAGCGGGTGTTTTGGGAAGTGTCGCTATTCTTACACTCAGCGCCGTCTTCAATGGGATACGGCAGGCAATTGCCCACCCAGACATAGCCCGGTCCAACAGATACACCTTTTCTAGACATATTAAAAACCCTGAATTTAATAAATGGTTAACATTATTTCCACAAAACATACGAAGCCAGAGTGAAGTACACAAAGCCTGACAAAACGGACCCCACATCAATGACTATATACCTGCAAATTAATACTCAAATTAAAAAAAAAAGAGTTTGATCACTGAGAAACTTACCGAAGATCGTAATATTGAAGGAGCCTTCCAATTTCCTCAATATCTTTGATTGAGGTATCATGTGTGATACGGGACAATAGCACAACTCTGACATTGCATTTTTCAAATTCTCTTTTCATACTTCCATCAATAGTGATATAAGCGATCCTTTTCGTGTTCCAGAGATTCAGTAAAAGACACATGGCTTGTCCATATCCAGCATCTATCGGGCATTGCATTCAAACCAATATTCAAAATTTTAAATATCAATCAGCTTACTGGGAACCATGGAGAAATAATTGGAATAGTCGTTTCTGTTTAGAAAATTACGCGCTGCCTGAAAGGCAGTACAAAAGGGCATTTTAAATAGAGAATAAAGCTCCCCTGTCAATCTAAATATAAATTTATTAGATTAAGATATGTGGTGTCATACTTTTCATCTCTCGCCCAACTTCTTACAATGTTGTTTGAGAAAACAGATCTCCAAAAACTGCCACAACATCTAACCAAAGGAAGGCCTCTATCAGTATATCACTTTGAATACAAATTTTCCATGCCTGGATGATTTTGAGCGATATCTATTGCGACTTGCACGGCGTATCCACCACTTTCAATCACTTTTGAGTTTCCCAATTGTTTGATGGGATATCGCAAATCCAAGTCATTGAAACGCTTAACCACAATTGTGGTATTTGGAAGAAGATCGGGGTTTCTGTTGACAGCGTCTACCGCAATCTGGCTTAAATGTTTACTTAAGGCTTGAGGAATACTGCGCTTTGTACCTGCGCTCCCACATCGTTCCAAAAGAAAACAGAGGCAAGGTTGGCCGCCTGATTAAACTCTAAGATTCTAGCTCCAGTAATGAAGTCGCCAACAACAAGAGTGCCGTTTATCGCGACTCCAGGAAAACTGTTCAGGAATCAGTCTGGTGGAATCAACTAAAAGATTCCACATACTGCGCATAGGGGCCAACGAACGCCAGCGTGATTGTGTTTAGAGTCTTGTTTGCTGTCACTAGACACGTCAGAAGCGCGAAGATCAGCACAGCAGCACAGATTTGCATGCAACAATTTCGTGCAATTTCAGCATTTCCCGTCCGGACAAACAGCCAAAAAACACTCCAAATGCTTTCCGCAAACCGCCAAAACAGCGAAAACGCAGCCAAACAAACGCCGTCGAAGCAGCTCGGCGCCGACTTTTCGCGCCTCGATTTTGCGTCGTCGAAAAAGGCGCAGGCGCTGTTTGAGTGCGCCGAGTTTGGCGACGACGACTTTGCGGCGCCGACGCCGCGGCTGATGCCCGAGCCGCTGCTTGTGGCGAACGCGAAGCGCTTTGTGCTGTTTCCGATCCAGTACCAGAAGGTGCGAAGAGCGGCGCAAACTATCCATCCTGACTCTCTTTTCTTCGAATTCTTGCAGATCTGGCTGGCGTACAAGAACGCGGAGGCTAAGTTCTGGAGCGCCGAGGAGATTGAATTCTTTGAGGATGTCGACGGTGCGTGGCTTTGTTTATCCCCGAGTAGTCCACTTTTGTTGACGTTTTTACACCTGCAGACTGGAAAAAGGTCAACAACAAAGAACGAGCATGTATTCTGCATGCTCTCGCCCTAATGTCCGTCAATGATACCCTTGCGGGGGATGAGCCAATCATCTCCAAACTTTCGGACGAGATTCAGGTATAGATTGGACTCCTTCCACCTCCTCGACAACTAATCCGCTCTTTCTCCACTTTCTTTTTTTTTGTTTTTTTGAAACAAGTCACCCGAAGCTCGCTGCTTCTTCGGATTTCATATCATGCAAAAGAACATCCACGCTGAAACACTGAACGTTTTGATTGATGTGTTTTCAAAGTCTGCTGAAGACAAGGAGTACTTGTTTGATGCTTTGGAAAACAGTTCAGTGCTTTTATTACCATCATATTTAATACTCATCGATTTATTTATTTTTTTATCAGTGCCAACAACTTCAAAAAGAACTGCATGGATTCAAAAACACATTACAGAATCACCTTGCTCCTACTCGACGCGTCTTTTTGCTCTAGCAACATATTGCTCTCTCTTCAACTCAAGTGCCCAATCCCTCCTCCTTCATATTTGCACTGTCCCACCCCCAGCTAAATCACACGCTTTCCCTGGTTTACAAAAAGCGATTGTCAAGATGCAGGCTGACTTGACTCGCTGTGTCCAGTTTCTTCGTCTGGTAGCCTGTGAGCATTTGGTGAATCCTGTCAATGGAACGGAAGCAGCCATGATGGTGAGAGAAGCAGTCGCATTGGAAAAGGAAGTATGCGCAGAGATTTTTGAAATGGCAGGAGCTGGGTCTGGTAAAAAAGGTGTGGAAGTTTGTGGAGTCTTTGTCGATGCCGCAAGTGTTGGGAAAAGAGTAGAAAGACTTGGCGAAGAGTTGATCAAGACCTTTGCTGTAAAGGGTGCTGGATCTGTCCTGTTTTCGGGCGTCAAGAAGAGTGCAGGAACGGATGGTTTGGAATGGATGGACACTTTGCTCTGGAGTCTTGTTAAGATTGATTCTGGAGTTGTCGAACACGTTGCTACCGCTCGCAATAGCGGTGATGAAAAACAAAAGGCTCAAGAAAAGATGAATGTGAAGCAAGAGTTTTCGTGAGTGTTTTTTTTTTGTTTTTTTTTTGATACTTTCCTGGATTAACCATGCTTCTTTTCCAACAAAAGGTTGGATGAAGACTTCTGACCAAACGAGTTATTGACTTTTCTTTGAAATAAAGCACTCACTCAAATAGTTCGTAAAAGGCTTTTGGTTGGTTATCCTCATTAATTGACCAAAAATGGCCGACAATGTGCCAAAGAAAGAACCGAAAGGTAAGCGAACTGGCAAGGCGCTTGCGCTTTTGCTTCTCTAACAAAGCGCGAAAATACTGAAGGAGACGGCATTGTACAAAAGTACCTCTTGATCTACAATGCCGCTTCAGCTGGCGCCTGGGCCTATGTTGCATTCAAAGTAGTTACAAATGCAAGGTCGTATGCAACAACATATTCGGAAATCGGCGACTATGTCCTCGTTGTGCAGACAGCTGCTCTGCTGGAGGTATGAAGTGTACTTGGTCAAAAGAACAACATCAAACTCAAGGGCAAAAAACACCTGCAGATCTTCCATTCACTCTTCAAACTCGTTCGTTCGCCAGTCACGACAACCCTCATGCAGGTTGCGTCTCGATTGACATTGGTTTGGCTTGTAGCGGATCAATTTAAGACAATCAACTCTTCATGGGCTTACAGTACCATGACCTTTGCTTGGTCTGTCTCTGAGATAATTCGATACGGATATTATGCGCTGAATTTGATGGGCTCTGACAGTGATTACTTTTGGTTCCTGACGTTTTGCAGGTACGTCAAAGATCCAAAAACCGAAACAGCTTTAACACTTTGTTTCTTCCTTATTTTTTTTAATAGATATCACTTTTTTTACGTGTTGTATCCTCTGGGGGCTTATTCGGAATACGTCTTGCTTCAAAAAGCACACGCGATTGCCAAAGAGAATCCAGCACAATCTCAACTGACAACCGTGTTTAATATCTGTTTGTGGATCTGGCCGCCTTGTTTCTATATCATGTATAGCCATATGCAAAAGCAGCGGGCCAAATTCATCAAGAGTGGTGTTTTAGAGGCCAAGGAGGCAAAAGAAACTGGGGCCAGTGTCAAGAAAAACGAATGAAAGGAAGTGGCATTTTTGATGTATTTAGTGGCAAATAGATGTAAAAGAATACACTTCTGCTCTCATCCTTGTAAACACTGGACAATATTTTCGAGTACTCTCTTTGCATCTTCAGGGGAATGGAATTCCACAATCACTTTAAAACGACGTCTTGCAGTTTTGGTACTGGTTTGCACAACAAGTCTTTTTGTCCATACATCCACGATTTCCAAATGACAATCGTCCTTGGACCTAATATGAAATCCCTTGGATTCATTTTCGACGTCATCAGAAATGAATAAGATGAATGTGTTGTCTCCAACGCGGCACACAAACGCCAAGGCAGAAATCCATTCCGAAGTGACACCCGCCACTGTGTATACCGCAGCGACACCCTTCACATATTGAGTACCAGCGACCATCGACTTCCATTGCGTAGTTTCCATATTCCTGCTCTGATTTCGACCAGACCTGTTACTCCAAGAGGAAGTGAACCCACTACCTCGACTCACACCACCACCGCCACCACTAGTCACACGAGACGATAACGTAAAAGCCAACTTCCTCAAGTCATATGTTCCATCACACATCAACGTCAACACCCGTGCCCCGAATTTAATCCCAACAACTTGAGTCAACAAGAGCCAAACTATTTCCGCGTGCACCAATCTATCCATCATGGAAGACTGAGATTCTTGTCTCAATAGAGCTTCAATTGTCAAGAAGGTCCCCGTTGAGACAGTTACCAAGATCATGAATGAGAATTCCGAGTGGATTCCATGCACGTTTCGAACGAGATACGTGGCGAGACTGGATAAAAGTGCGAGAAGGATGTTGTATGCTGTGATGGCGCGTTCAATGTGGATGGCACCCAAGGGACATGTGTACTCGATGGTCGCAGTAGTCGCGTTCAGGATTGATGCGATAGGAGTTTGGAGTATGGATAATGTCCAAAACACAAGAAGAGCCTGATGACCGGTGTTAATTTTTTTTTTCAGTACTATTAATGAGGCATCTTAGTATGCTTTGTTGGTTACCAGCTCAATTGCGACCAAGAACGCAATTCCAAGCAGTCCAACATGGTCCCTCAAATAATACTTTGGTAGCACAGATCTCGCGGTGAAAATTAAACCAATTCGACCGTTCTTGACAATCAGCGATGCGGAAACAATTGCATAGGATAAACACGAACACCACATGATGCTGCCGCATTTAAAGACTGACATATCACCAACGCATAACAACGGAAGTGAATATCCAATTGCCGAGCCAATTAAAGTTATAATGGAAAAACTCATGGAACTCGATCTGATTTCTTTTCTGTTTCGACATATGCTGATTACAAGCAGGTCAATCAAGCAGAGTGTCCATCCAGTGATTGACAAGGACCGTTTGTGATTTACTTAATGCGCTTGATGGGGGTAATGATTGCGCTTGTATAAATGCGTCCGTCAGGAGGTGGAGTCGAGGTGTCTGGAATCACAAATTACATTAGGAATCGCATAGAAAACACCGGCAGCCATGGATCCCTTACTTCCAGCAAAGTTTGGGAGTCGGATTCCGTTGTAATCGATTCGAGTCAATGCTAGATCTGTTTGTGCAAAAGCTTTTCCAAAAAAAAAAAGTCGATGAATACCTCCGACAGTGACCACTAGGAAGAGACATGGTTATAATTACCTGTAACGCTATACGAATTGTCAACTTGAAAAACTTGAAAAGGTCTTGCATGCAGTTAAGTGGAGAAAAGACGGTGAGTCATAAAAACCAACCAAGCGATCACAGGATTTGGTCTTACAAAGCTGCATCGCCTCTATCACTCAATTGAACTGGATTATTCGTGAATCCCACATAGCCTACTCAAATTCAAGAACGATAAATAACATACTTGGTAGATGCAAACAAAACGCAACAGACCAGTATTCTTAAAAGCCGTATAGTTAAGAAAAGATTGAAAACTTCGCGGACTTGTGAAATCCAGCGAACTAAATTGCCGAGCAATCTTGTCCAAACCGTAAGCCAATACACCAATGCAGTCATACGCGTTGGGACCGTTCAGCGGGGACAATGTTCTCGCCACATATGTTGTGCTACAAAAATCGGCTCTCAGTTTCGGAAACCCCAAGGAAAAAGTGGGCATTTTTTTCTTACTTTAAAGGTTTTGTCCATGAATTCACAGCACTGACGAATCCGTCCACAAGCCCTTGCGGCGATTCAAAGAGGCTGTAACCAAACACAAACATGAAGTGATTAATATGTTCGTCACTGTAATTGGAGCCAAGCACTGTTTTTTTTTGGGAAACCTGCTGTTAGTATTGTGATTAAGTGCTTAAAGAAAAGCTCACACTGTACTCCGTTTTCAATAGGATACGGGATACTTGTTCCCAACCAAACATATCCCGGCCCTACCGACATTCTCTTTCTTTTTGCGTGGTTTAATAAATATTATCAATTAAAAAGTTTGTAAATCTTACGTGGCGAGAGTAAAGTAAATCAACCCAGTATTAGCTGACCCAACATCTGCTAAAATATATCTTTTAATTTTTGGATTAATAATGCTTTGCTCTCATCGAAACAAAAAAAAAAACCACGGCTTACCTTGCATCATAATACTCTAAAAGCTCACCAACCCTAACAATTTCTTTTACAGAAATGATTTGGCCAACTCGTGCCATCACTATTATTTTTATACCACAGAGCTCCAGCGTACTCTTGAGGGTGAATACGTCTGAAATATAAGCGATGCGTTTGACATTCCATAAGTTCAAGAGTAAACACAATGCCTCTCCCTTTCCGCCATCTATGGAATCCGCTTAATTAGAAAGAAAGATGATCTTGAAAAAAAAGAAGGTCGAGCTCTCAACTGGATGTCGTTGAAAAGTAATACGGATAGTTGTTACGGTTCAAGTATCTTGGTGCATTTTGATAAGAGCTGCAGAACGGTAACTGAAACAAAGAAAATAGTTCGGTCGTCATCCTGTTTTTTTTTTTTTTGGTTGATGGTTCAGTATTGTTTTTTGATGCCTTCGCGTGTAAAATTCAACAACTTGCATCGTCCCGAATAAGTCTCCAAAACCTGCAACTACGTCTATTTAAATTTCGAGGAATATATAAGACGATTCAAAATATTATAAATTAATCCCTAATCCCGAACCTGTACAAATAAAAATCACCTGGATGGTTGTTTGCAATGTCGATTGCAACTTGTGCAGCATATCCCCCACTCACGCCAGCGGTACTTGGGAATCGCGGGTCAAAGTTATTAAACCTTTTCACTTTGATTGTAGTATTGGGAAGTATTCTAGGATCAGCGTTGATCATATCCACAGCAATCTATTTTTTTTTTTTGAGTTTCACAGCTTTTGTGTTACGCTTTGAATAGGGGGTGCAAAGTCGTCTCGCACCTGAGCCCCAACATCATTCCAAAAAAACATGGAAGACAAGCTCGATAATCCGTTGTATCTTATAATCCTTGCCCCTGTAATGAAGTCATCCACAACTTGCGTTCCATTCAGTTTTACCCCGGCATATCTCGAATAGGGACCAATAAACGCGATGGTAATCGAGGATCGGAATTTGTCAGCTGCCAAAGCGATCTCAAGTAAAAACGAAAAGTGCAGCAAGAGCAGAAGGTGGTGCGCGGGAATCATTGATTTACACAGAGGGAAAAAAAAACACAATAAAAGAGGTCACTTTTGTGTTTATTTAAAAATATCAGCATAAAAATCGTTTGCTCTTTCGACTGAATTGAAATCAATCAGAACCTTTGAATTGTTTGCACGTGATGAAATGGATATTCTTGTGGTAGTGGAAGCGCCGCCACCGTCACCGTCACCATTGCAATTGACTGGCTTGTAGTCCTGTTTATCGATATTAAATCCTCTCGCAGGAACCTCGCTATTCGCTGGAATCATGAGAACCAACAAATTCTCACGCACACGACACAGTACACACAACGCCAGGATCCATTCCGACTGAAAAAGACGGCCTTCCATTCGATACGTCACAGAAACACCCTTCACGGATTTAACAGTGTTTTTCCTGCTGGACTTTCCCGGTTTCAACATCGTGCTCTGTGATTTCGCAGTGAGGCCTTGACTTGCCACTGGAGCTGGAGCTACTGCATTTTCACTTGGAGGCCTCAAACTCATCCGTCTCAGGATATCAGTTACAACAGCGCCTCCAGTCCCTTCTCCTCCCCTACTACCACTTGATCCAACAATCGATAGATTCTTGACATCAAAGGCGTTTTCACTCCACAACGCCATCACACGCGACACAAACTTGAACAAAACAACTTCCATAAGCAGCAGCCAAACAACCGCGGCGTGCGTGAACCGCTGCGTCATTGGAGATACGGATTGTTGGTGTTCCAACATGAACTCGATTGATAGGAATAAAAACGTGGAAGCTGATAGAAGCGCCATGTACGAGAACTCAGAGTGGATGCCGCTCACGTTGCGGATCATGTAGGTTGCAGCAAGAGATAGGATTGAGAGAAAGATGTGATACGCAATCAGACACAGTTTGAACATCCCGCTTGGCGTGGAGCAGGTGAATTCTATTGAATCACCGAGTAGGAACGTGGATACGGTTATACCGCCAGGCTGATACGATAGCCCCAAAAGCAAAAACTCAAGAACCACGAATCCAAAAAGCAAAACAAGACTAAATTGATCCTTGAGATATCGTTTGGGAACGATCGATTTGGCTGAAAATATCATCCCCACACGCGCGTTCTTGATTGACAATGAACAAGCAACAATCGCAAACGACAACGAGGAAGACCAGATTAACCCTGCACATTTTTCTGGAGTCAGTCTGTCGATAATGAATCCGGACGAGAAAAATCCTAGCACAGCGCCGAAAAGCGTCATGATACTGAATGTGATTGAACCGGATCGGATTTGCTCGTTGTTTCTGAAAGCGAGAATCACAATTCCATCCAGGAGGGAGAGAATGTATCCGCTGATTTGAAACCAAAAAATGAATCTTCCCGTGGGATCCGTTCGAAGGATTATGGATTCAGTGTGTATCGGACCGTCAGGTGGTGGGATGGTTGTATCTGGTTGGTTTTAGTTTCTAGTCCCGCTTAGGAAAACAAAATACACACTTCCTGGAAACTTGAGTTCATGTATATCGCTCAGATATGTAATTTTCAATGCAGTAGAGTCCGTTGAAGCAAATGCTATGTGAGCAAAGAAGCGTAAGCACAGCAACAAGAATGGAAAAACAAAACTTGAAAACTTACGCATAACTTGAAAGTCTCGAGTCATCTGAAAAGCCACATACGGCCTTGGAATTTTGGAAAAAATTGAAAAGTCCATTTCAACAAACTTGAAAACTTACAGAGCAGGGTCGCCGCCATCGTCCAATTCAACAGGGCTAGAAATGAATCCATTATATCCTTAAAAAATTGAAACAAAAAAAAAATGAATTTAGAAGGGGTTGACGAGATTGATTGTGCAAACTGTCTACTTGCCAGTGTTTTGAAACGCGGTAAAGTTGAGTAACGACTGTGCCTGCCTTTGCGACACAAAATCAACGGAAGTACGTCCAATTGCTTTATGGATTCCATGAGCAAGTAACCCGATACAATCGAACGCGTTCAATCCATTCAAAAAGTTGACAGTATCCAACCGCAGCCGAGTTCTTTTGTTTGTTGTTTGATTTTTTTTATTTAAAATTTTATTTCAGATAGTTAGTTTGCAATCAGACAACACAAAAAATAAGCTTAAAACAAAAATAAATTACCCAATAGGTTCTGTCCACTTATTAAGCGCCCCTGAGCACCTCCCGACTCAACCGATCCCCTTCTGGATTCACAAGCCCATACCTGAATACAAATACAAAGTATTCGATAAGGGAGACATTGTAATTGGGTCCTAACACTTGTGTGTGTGTGTGTGTGTGTGTGTGTGTTTTTTTTCCGTCCATTATCATTATCCAATTCATTTTTAGAAACTGAAGGGGAATAGTTTTTTACATTCGCTTCCATTCCAGACTGGATATGGGATACTTGTTCCAATCCACACGAACCCAGGCCCGACAGAAATAGTTCTTTCCTATTTGTTGCGTCAGACAGTTTAAGCTTCAAGAATGGCAAAAAAAACGAGGGGAGGGGAGAAAAAGAAATGGAGCAGGGTTATTTTCAACTTTACGTTGCAAGTGTGTAGTAAACCAGCCCATTCAAGTCGGATCCAGCATCAATCACGATATACCTACGTTTTGTTTTTTTCACATCTTAAACCTTTCATCTTATTTTTCTTCCCCCCGGTACATGGAAGAAGACATGTTTTTAACCTTGCATCATAATGTTCCAAAACGTGTCCAAGCTCCTCGATTTCATCAATCGTGATTGTAGGATAAAGACGCGCATACACGAGTATTTGCATGTTGCATTCTTGGAGCTGAGTTCTCAAGGATACCCCCACCCTAAATACGCGATTTTGGAGACATTCCATTTTTTTAGGAGGAGGCAGATGGCTGGGCCAGGTGAATTATCTTGAATAATACAAAAACCAAAAATAAGAAAGAAAAAAAAAAAAGACACCAGGGAGGGACTCAACTTGAAACCGTTGATATATAGTATGGAAAGTTCTTCTTGTTTCGAAACAGTGGGCTTGATTGATAGGCTACACAGAATGGCAATTGGAAATATGAGAATATTTCCCCAATCATACTTTTTTTTTTTGAGTGTGTGTGTGTTAGCCAACAAGTCATAAAAAAAATATTTTGCATGACATTAAAAAAATACAATCACTTAAAACGAGCTGTGTAAAAATTTGGTTACTCACAGTGTTGCCGACATGTACAAGTCTCCAAAAACAGCCACTACATCTGCAGCAATCAAAAAAAAAAAAAACAAATAAAAAAACAGAATTAAACTCGCGCACGTCTTTTTTCGAATCTTTCTTGTTGATATTTGTACGTTTTTTTTTTTTTTTGTATATATGTTACCTGGATGCTCCTCATATATCTGAATCGCAACTTGCGACGCGAACCCACTACTCTCAGACCCGAGTCCACCACCATCTCCTGCCGCTCCAAACCCCATTTCAACTGGAATAGTGGGATCGTAATCATTAACCTCTTGATCTTTATCGTTGTATTTGGGAGAATGTCGGGATTACTGTTGATCATGTCGACTGCGATCTTTCGAAGTGGATCAAAATAAAAATTCGAGGATGCCCAAATGGGAAGGGGAGGCGTTTTTTTTGTGCATCATTACCTGTGCGCCAACGTCGTTCCAAAAGAATGTTGACAGCGTTGATTGTATTTGATTGAAAAAGAGGATATCGCGACCCGTGATGAAGTCTTCTGAAGCAAGAGATCCATTCAATGGAATTCCGAAACTTGGAATCGGTTTAGGGGGCGGTTTTTGTTGTTATTTTTCCCTTCCGCAAGGTTCAAGTATAGCAAAAACAAAAAAAAAAAAACACCAACTTTGCGTAAGGTCCGATGAAAGCAAAGGTGATGGAGGACTGGGATTTATCCGCGATTGTAACGGCTGCCGTTATTCCCAGTAGAGTCCATAGATTCATATTTTTTTTTATGGAGGAGGATTTACACACACACACACAAGATTAAGAGATTTAAAAGTTAATCTGCAAAAAAAAGAGAAATAAACGTTTTTTATATTTGCAAGTTTTTTTTATCTTCTTTTTCTTCTTCTTTCAATTTCGTTGTGCAATTTCAATCGTGTTTACTTGAACAGCCAACGACGAGGAATCCTGATCCAACATTTTCCCAGTCTTTACAATCTTTGGAGATGTTTCTTGAACACGTGTTTTGAATCGGGCCTTGTATTCACGGATGACTGTGTCAGCCTGAAAGTGATTGTGGGGTTTCGTGTTTGTGTGTTGGATTGGTTTTTTAGAGATTGAGAAAGAGATGGAGTTGCGATTTTTTTTTTTTTTGGAGTGTATACCTTATCAGGCGGTGCGAGAGAATTCCGAATGATGTTTGCTGCGGTTGGTAACGCGAAATGTGGGATCGAAGTATCGAAAATATCGTGTGGGACTTGGTGGCTTGTGGGATAAGCTCTAAACACACAAAAAAAGTGCGTGTTTTAGAGGATGATGGGCTGTTTTTAAGTAGATTACCGCCGGCGAAGGCGGTAAGTAAAGAAAAAAAAAAAACACCGCCTTCGGCGGCGTCGGTGCCGCCTACGGCGGTAGGAAAACAATTCGCCTTCGGCGATATACGACGAAAAAAAAAACCTTCTATTCGTCAATAATCTATGGATATTCTCAATAAACAGAATAGCAGCATCAGGCTGGCAAGTCATGACCTTAGTGAGGTAAAAATAAATGGTTATTGTAAAATCAAAGTTCCAAAGATGACGGTCTCTTACAGCAGTAACAGCTTCTTGAGGAATATGAATCTCATTCTTTTTAAAGACTGTACGGTAAAATGGGGTTTGTAGCATGGGCTGTTTAACGAATGAAAAGAAAGAAAGAATACAACGCCTTTGGTGGAACAAGGATCTAAAAAAGAATGAATACGAACAATAAACCGCCTTCGGCGGTTGTGCACAAAATAAAAAATAATTTCACCGCCTTCGGCGATAAGCACCCGCCTACGGCGGTCCGCCTACGGCGGTTTAAGAGCCAAGAACATTAAATCTCACATTTTTGGAGTTGTAGCCAGTTATTCTGTTTCTGTTCCGTTCCAGAGCCTGAAACCCGTGTATTTAGAAATGGTTTGTAAAAAACGAAATATATAAGAACTAAAAAATAAAATAAAAATAAAATAAAAAAAACCAGAATAGAAAAGATCAATATTGAGCTGGTTTGGAAAGTAACGCGAAAAGATTTCGGCAATCACGACACCGTTTGCGAGATCCCTATTAGATCAAAAACAAAGAAATACATTTCATCAGAAAACGCGTTTTCCTGAGATATCCCAGTGGATCAAGATGTCACCTCTTTGGATTCTTTACTTTGAGATCGAGACTCTGCAGCCACTTGTAGGTTTCCCTCGAGAGCATCTTTCTGTAAATGAAAAAAACAAAAAAAAATGAAGAAAATCGCAGTGCTCATCTCTGGCAACGGCAGCAACCTGCAAGCGCTGATTGACGCAGCCAACACGGACGCCCTCCCGGACACGCAGATCGCGCTCGTTGTGTCTAACCGCGCAGGCGCCTTCGGACTCACGCGGGCGGCGCAGGCGGGCATCCCGACGCTGACGATGAGCCTCAAGGCGCACCGCGACCAGGGAAAGACGCGCGAGCAGTACGACGCTGACCTCGCAGGACGCGATTCTGTCGTTCTTCGGCGACTCTTCGCCTGCGGCCGTTGTGCTCGCGGGCTTTATGCACATTGTGTCGCCGGCGTTCCTCGGCCGCTTTGCGGCGGGGCGGCTGCTCAATCTGCACCCGGCGCTGCCCGGCGAGTTCGACGGCGCCGCGTGCGATCGAGCGCGCATTCGCCGCCTTCAAGGAGAAGAGAATCACGCGCACCGGCGTCATGGTGCACCGCGTCATTGCGGACGTCGACAGGGGCGACGTCATCGTGGCCGAGGAGGTGCCCATCCTGGACACTGACACGCTGGAGTCGCTCGAGGACCGCATCCACAAGGTCGAGCACGAAATCATTGTGCGGGGAACTCGCATCGCGCTGGGCCTCTGATGTGTTTTTTTATATATAATTACTACATACATAAATATGCTTGTTTTTTATCTCTGCTGCTGCTGCTGCTGAAGTGCCTCGATTTCAGCTTCAAGAACCTGATTTGCGATATCCACTCTCAACACGCGATCCACCAAATCACTCCACTTTTCCTCCAACTGTCTCAATTCTCCTCCCGCTCTTGTCTAGAAATATTCACGTTCAGTTTTTTTTTTACATTCACAAGCAATTATCATATTCACACCTGCTCAATCTTTCGTTCCTTGTTCAGATCCAACAACTCCTGCTTCTGCTGCGCAACTTCCTCCTTCAACGATTTGACTGCCTGCTTCCAATTGAAAGTTGTGCAGTTTCCACGCGTTGGCGCCAAACTTGTTGATGAGTTCGAGATTCACGAGTCGGTTTTGTTGATGTTCAATCTGTGCATGTGCATTGTCCACAGCTGCTTTCCAGTCTTCTTCAGAATGCGGGTTCGATGGTGGTTCGAGACGGAATCGGGATGTATCGATAGCGTTGAGGGGGGTTCCGTTTCCGGATAAACTTAAAAGGTTGGAGAGGGATTCGTTGGACTGACGTTGTTTTGTTTGTTTTAGAAGGACTACTTGGGCATTCTTTTGGCTTGTCTCTTTTCTTTCCAACATCTTTTTTACTTACTTGAAAGAGAGGAATGTCGGATCCTGGTAGAGGCGTCTTGTTTTGACCCATTGTCCTCATTTCGTCTTGAATCAGTTTATCCACGTATCCCTTGACGACTGTGGTTATTGAAATCAATGCTTAGATCAGAAGCCTCTCTCTCTCCTACTCTTCTCAGTCGTTCTTACGTTCATTGTCGTACTCCTTGTCAATGTACGGCAGAGCCATTTGTTTGTAGTTTTTGCGTAGTCTATTTTTTTTATTAATAAGAAATAATGAGCGACTCTCTCGAAACAAAACTAATATGTCCAGTTCCTGGCTGCGGCTGTGTTGTTCTTGGAAAAGGAAATGCTGTCAAGGACGCTTCGTTTGTGTTGGAACCGGTTCGTCAAACAAAACAAAACAAAACAACCAACCCAACTCAAAACCAACCAAACAAATCTACAGAAAGTCGAATTCCCAGCCCTACCAATTTCCACATCAAAAACACCGACAGATTCAACCACATTCAAATACCTCTGGAAAGTTGCCGACAAGATGGATTTTTGGAACATTGCGTTTTCACTCGTTTTGCCCGGTTCAGGAGGACACAGAATGCTGGCGTGTGCGGATTGTGAAGTCGGACCGATTGGGTTTCAACCGGTTGGGAGTGAGACGTGTTTTATTATCCCGGATCGTGTTTTGGTTAAGGAATAACCTGTTTAGTTGGGGATTCAGTTGTTGTTTTTAGAGGTATAGGAGTATAGTAAAGCATTGTTTTTTTTTTTTTTTTTTTTTTTTTTTTTTGTTAGAAATCGCCTCAATTCTCTTTATATTGATCATGTACACCAAAGTCATTCAGTGTTAATTTATCCCGACTGCTCTTTTCTTTCATACACTTTGTTTCGAAATCACGATCATTCTCTTTTGCTCTTTTTTCTTTATTGTGATGATGGCATGGACTTACCAAAAAAAAAGTTGTGATTGGAAGAACAAATTTGAAGTCTTTGATTCCTTGAAACCAACAAGAAAAAACCGTTAAAAAAAACCTACAACAAAGCAACTAGTGATGAAGCTATCCACACAGATTCTGTCCCTATTAGCCATCCTCCCACTCATTTCCTCACTTCCAATCGACTCGGACCTCAAAAGCCTTGAAAAGCGCCAACGACCACGTCCGAAACCATCTCCCACCGCAGCACGGGCACCACCACCACCCACAACAACAACACTCTCCTCCACAAAAATGAAACCCGTCTTCCCACCCTCCAAAGACCAAACCACCCGCGAAGGCCTCACAATCAAAGGCCCACCCGTCGGATCCTTCTACTGCAATGGCATCTCAGAACTCTACATTCTCACGTCGTCGCTGGACTGGACGTTGATGACGGCGTGTCCGCAGGGGACAATGTGTCGCGTTGATATTGGTGGGTTTATTGGGTGTGGGAATGCAAAGTCGCAGGAGGAGGCGGAGAGGGTGGGGTTGTCTTCTTGGTCTTCTGGTTGAGTGTAGGGTGGGTTGGGGAGGGGGTCGGGCTGGTGGCGGCACTCAGTCGCGCCGTTACATATATCAAGTGGACAGATAACAATTTTTTTCTGATTATTAATATTTAAAAGAGATATACCCCCCTCGATAAGTAAACCTTGTTTTTCTTTTGAATCTACCGTGACATCGTCACCACAAACAATCACCAATTCAATAACACGAACTGCAACGTCAGTACCTGACTTGTTGTTAAGCCAAACTCCTCTACGAATCGAATTCTACGTGGTGTCCGCCGCCCTCAAAGGAAATCTCAATCAAACAATTCGGGTGTGGGTTGTAGTATTGATGGTGATAGCCGGTTTTCCTGCGTTACAGAACAGGTCTCGCCGGTGGTTTTAGTGGTCCGATCGATGGATCTGGATTGGATTCGAGCATGTCTTGATCTGGCTTTTCCTTTTTTTGTTGATGCTCATGTAGGCGCTGGGCGATTGGTTCCGGCTGTGAGTGATGCTGTTGCATATGTTGCTCTTCTTGTGGCAGGGGAAGCATCTCTTGCGGAGCAGAAAAGAGTTTGTCCGGAAAAAAATTGGTACGAATGGCCTTAAATCAAATTGCTTTCTCAATTCTTGCCATCGACCAATTCAGTCCATTTCAAATGAAGGAGAAGCGGCGGTGGCGGCAATCGTGAGAAATTTGTGTTCCAATCAAGCCCCCTCCTTGCTCCAACACCAATCAAAAAACGCACAACCCGTCGAACCAGAAGGAAAAAAAACTCCAAGAAAAAGAAACTTAACCAAAAAAAGAAGTATGCACATTATTACTGCTCTCGCCACACTCCTCCTTAGCGCAGTCTTGCACAGCCGGCCCAGTCGCCGTCGACCCAGACCTTCTAAACGAACGCGATCTCGAGGAATCCTTCTCAGAAAGACGACAAAACACCCCACCCGTACCCGTGATACAACCAGTATTCCCTCCATATAAAGACTACGTTGGTCCCGATGGAAAGATTATTCCGGGTTTAGCTGTGGGTTCCTTCTTTTGCAATGGCCCGAGCGAGCTTTATCACCTTACGTTTGTGGGTAACGAATAACTTGGGGTGGGTGAAGCTTGAGACTTGTTCGCCAAGTCAAGTGTGTACTGTTTCTGGGTGTGTGGCGGCTGCCTGAAAAAAAAAAAAAGTCGCAAAATTCATGCTTTCTATTGAACTCTAATATCGAGGTTTTACTTTACAAATATAATCTTAATTTATTCTGTTGATTATAGTCTTTGAATAAATAAGAAATAATATCATCTTGCTTGTTGGACGCCCAATCAGAAAGAACAACGAAACGAACATGAAAACTTGAACAATGGCAAAAAAAAAAAAAGAAGAAAGAAGGTTTGAGTAATAGAATAAATGATTTCTTTTCCATTTCCTTCCGTCTTTTTTTTTACTCCTTCAAAACAACTCCCCCAGAAAATGTACAAGACATTCAACTTATTCACGCTTTCAGCGATCCTCCTCATTGCGATTCAGTTCTGCGTGGCAAGCCCCGTTCTCAACAAGCGTCAAGACATCCCGATTGCAAGGCCCGTATTCCCTCCAATCAAGTCATACTTGGGTCCCGATGGGAAAATCGTTCCAGGGCTAGCGAATGGTTCCTACTACTGCAATGGACTCAGTGAGCTATATCAAGTCACGTTTGTGGGTACGAATAACTTGGGTTGGGTTAAAATCGCGACTTGTCTTGCTGGGCAAGTTTGTACCGTTGATTTTCCAGATTATGTGGGTTGTGCTGCTGACAAGAAAAACTGATGCTTTTTTTTTTTGGAGCTGCAGAAAACATAAAGCATGATATACCCCCTCTTATAATTGATAGGTTGATCATGAACACGCGCGGTATTATTTCATATTAGAAAATAAGGTGGAAAAACAAAGAGTAGGCGTGCCCAGAGAAAGAAACAATGGAGTTGAGTTTTGTGGCGTAACACATCCAATCAAATTTAAACTATGGGTAAAGTCAGTTTCGAGGAAAGAACAAAAAACGCGATTGGGAAAATCAAAAAACCCCAGAAATCCATCACATATGAAGGTTGTCGCCACTCTGTTCTGCGCTGCTGCTATGACAGCTCTTGCTCTTCCTATTGAAAGAGCCGAACCTTCTGCGCAAAACCCTAACCAAGGAAAGGAAGTTGTTAAAGCCGTTGCATCCAATGAGAACGCGACTGTGCCCGTTACATTCCCACCTGCACTACCTGGAATCTGCCCCCCAGGAATCAAGGACATGAGCGACGAAAAGTGTATACCAACCGGAGCATATTTGTGTAACGGAAATGATCTCTACCAAGTCAGCGCTCACTAGATGCCGACTCCAAGAAATGGACATTGTTGAACAGTTGTGCACCACCAACAAAATGTACAGTTCGAATTGGGTGGTATATTGGGTGCAGCCAGTTCTTACAAACTTCATGATTCTTTTCAAACATCCTTGTTCTCTTCTCTGCTGTCTTCAAGGCTTTTCGCGTCGTTTTTGTCGATCGCTAAAAATATATACCCTGTGTAACCCACACACAAGAAAATTTTAAGAGAATTTGTGATTGGAGGAAGGGCGCTGTCAATCCAATCAGAACACCAGGAGTCCACACACAATGATGCGTCAAGCAGCCGAAAAAGAAGCTTACCGAAATTCAAACAAAGCAATGGTTCTCCTTTCTGCTGTGGTTACAGTCTTCGCGCTGAGCAGCGCCGCCGCGCCGCTTCAGCCGCGGCAGCTTTACGGACCCGACTTCTTCCTGCGGCCGGCGTTCAAGCCGCCCGCGTCGCGCGTCGCCGCGCCGCCATCGCCATCGCCGCCGCCGCCGCCCACGCCGACGCGGGCGCCGTGCGTCGACGCCACCCCCGCATCTCAAGCCGCACAGACACCGGCCGCAGGCGCGCCCGTCGTCGTCAAGCCCGCGCTGCCGCCCACCGACGGCTGCAACGCGCCGCCCGTCGGCGCGTACGTGTGCAACGGGAAGGACATTTACCAGCTGGCGTGGACCACGAGCGACGTGAAGGGAACGGCAAAGACGGCCAGCTGGCTGCTGCTGAACTCGTGCGCAAACGGCCTGAGCTGCAAAATCGACTTGCCCAGCGACTATGTCGGGTGTGCGTGATTTTCTAATTCTAATTTTGCCATTTTGATACCCCATGCAAACCCTCCTTATTCGAGCGTGTGAGATTTATTGGTTTTTTTTTTGGCTTATAATATTGTGTTTTGAAAGGAGAATATATTGATTACATAATATCAAGTCTTGCTTTTTTGTTGTGATTGGAGGAATATTCCTCATAGAAGTCAGGAAAGAAAGAAAGAAGAAAAACGCGTCAACCAACCAAAAATGACAACACTACGCTGGCCCTTCTATATCGTGCTGTTGTACCTCCTTCAAGCTGCTTTGGCGGCTCCATGGGGACTACTCCGTTCTGCTACTGTTTCCAAAACCGATTCACCAATAACACCATCGCTGAAGGCATCATTTCCAAAACTGACTGGAGCAGATGCACCCCCTATTGGAGCCTACATTTGCAACGCAAATCGAATCTATCAAGCTACATATGTTACGTCAACTGTTGTTGATTGGGTGCTCCTTGACACTTGTGATACTGGCATGGTTTGCCAGATAACAATGGGAAATTCGGGAAACTATGTTGGATGTATTGCAGCTCCACGTTGAAGGCCAAAAACCATTTACTCTTTTGTCCTTGTTTTTTTTTTGTGATACATAATACCATACGATTCTAATTAAAATAACTTTATTTGAAACTGTTTTTTACAATCATTTTGCCATAAGGCCCAAAGATATCTTAATCTATTTCTCATTCTTTGTGTAATGTGAGGTTTTTTTGCTCTGTGATGGAACGAAAACAATGGCTGGCGGTGTATTGTTTGTTTTTCCTTTCACTTGTCTCCTTCAACAATGAAATACAATCTTTTTTTCTAAAACCAACAAAAAAAAAAAATGAACCTCAAACACGCACCTCATCTCAGCATCATATCTCCTTCTCTCCTGCCTCGTTGCACAAGATGCAATCGCGATGCCCGAGCCCCAAAACCTTATCCCGCGCTGGGTTTCAAGAACAAGTCCAACCGGAGGTCAAGGAGCAACGGCAGATTCTGCCAACCTGCCCCCAGCGCTTCCAAAATACGATGGAGCCCTTGGTCCACCAATCGGCGCGTACATTTGCAATGCGAACCAGATTTATCAGTTGAATTATGTCACCACTACAACTGTCGATTGGATTCTTCTTAGCACCTGCGATAACAATACCGTTTGTAGAATCAGTATGGCTTCAGGAAATGATCAGTTTGTCGGGTGTGTGTACCCTTTGCCTTAAAAAAATACACCTTGGCGTTTCAAGTCTTGGATATTTTTTTTCGCGTTTATACCCCTTGAAAAGTAAAGCATGTTGGTTGTCGATCTTCTCATTCACGAAATAAAGAAAGTTTTAAAAAAAATAGCGTAATATAGTGCGTTATTTCAAAAAAAATTTTGAATTGAGTTTTGGGGGTTCAAAAAAAACTACCATAAAAAAAATAACAAAGAATGAAATAAAAAAAGAACTCAATAAGTCCTTCCGGAAAAGGTGGAGGAAGAGTTCCTGTCCCCTCCAAGAAGAGGTCTCCTTGTTGAGGAATCCTCTCTTGAAGACTCTTCATCAACGAACCCACCCCATGAATCATTCGCTTTCGCCCACGACGACGAAGATGAAGAATTGGAAGCCGATGTCATTCCAGAAGAACGCGACGGTAAGGCAGAGTTCTGAGAAGAATCATACAACCCGAAAGACGAAGACCCCATTGAATCCAGTTTCGAGTCTCTTCTAGTAGTAGGAGGCATGCCTTTAGTAGCAGTCGAAGATGTTACAGTCTGTGCGAGCTTAGAGACCAAGTCTTTGGTGGAATTCAAAGTCACGTTCAAGAGGGATGATTGTTGTGGGTACGCGGTAGCTATTTTCGAGTTGGGCGGGATTAGAAGCAGCAGCGGCCGCGGTGGAGGTCGAAGCATAATGGTCTTGATCATTATGATTTGGACGATGATGGGGCGGCGTTGGGTTTGACCAGGACGAGGATGAACGGGTCGGTGAATCCTGTCTTGTCGGTGAGTTGAAAGAATATGCGGGTTGGTTGTGGGTTTGTTGTTGCTGTTGCTGCTGGATACTGCTGCTGTTGTTGGTATTGTTGTCGTTGCTGCTGTTGTTGGAGCTAAATTGTCTTTTGGCTTCATAAAGGAAGGGACAAGAGACGCCACTGACGAAATTCCTAAATTGCTCAGATTCAAATTCGGCATTGACACAGAAGGCAGAGATAGATTAGACGCGTCGGGAATATAAGCGCGTATCGACTGGCTGAGGTTAAGCGAGGATTCAGTCTTTTGTTGTTGGGCCCTCTGAGCAGCACTTTGTTGTTGATGGGCTGCTTTGAGCAGCGACTCACTTGACGCGGCTCTGCTCTGCGCTGCAAAGTAGTCGTCAGAGTTGTAGTTGTAGGGGGGTCTTGTAGTGGTTGTGGTTGGAGTAGTTGTTGGTGTGGCGGGGGTGGGTCTTGCTGTTCCGGCAGCAGCCACGGAAGTCGCAGGCCTCGAAGCTTCCTTCTTCTTTGAAGCTTCGTTTTCGCCAGGGAATTCAAAGGAATCCCAAAAGTCGTTGCCGTCTTTTGTTGAAGTCATGGTTTGTGGGCCTTGCTTTTTTGGGAATTTTTGCTCCAACCCATGCTCTTTTTTTTAACGGCAAAATGATTGCCTCAACTCAAGTGTTTGGTTTCAATTTAATAAATTCATGTCGCCTGGTGAAGCTCGTGTCTGCCATGGAAATTACTCGAGGAACTGTATTCTCCCATTCCACTTGAAATTGGTCGGTAGAATTTCAAGATTAACGTGACTATTGCAATAACCCCACTTGTTGTCCAACACAATACAACGGCAATTCATTCTATTCTTCTATTATTCACACTTCCTTTTTATAACCGAAACAGCGTGTTGACAATTGACATCTTATCACGCTTGTTATCTAACCTACACAGCAAATCTGCTCCCGAGAAATTCTGAAGAAAAAACGGGGAAACCAGAGAAATCCCGAGAAAATCTCTGGAATGCCCAAGTATTTCCCCAAACTGGATCTTCACCATGGTGGCACATAGTTACAGTGTTGAATGAAGTGTTGTATACTTTTATACCAATTTATTAATCATAAAGCTCAGAAGCTTCATCAATTACTAGCATAAAAGAGTCTTCCTTCAAGACTTTCAGCCGTTTGACAAAGCTTTCATGTGCATCACAATAAAACAACGTCTCACTCAGTTGCAATGAGTACGTCAGCCATTGCAAGCAACCATCCTGCTTCATAGTCTGTTCCAATTCTTGTAGGGGGCGGCGGTACACCAAGATATTGCATTCTTCACCACATGCAAGACTTGTCAAGGCAAAAAACACTCCGAATTCTCGCTCTCCATTAACTTGAACAAGCATGCAATCGTCGAATTTCAGCGTCTGCCAGTTTAAAGTGGCGGTACCAGAACTGAAAGTATACATTGTATTCTTGAACACCTGCAATGTTTCAACATCAATCAAACGGTGTCCTTGAGTATCCACTGCCTTGTCTGAAACAGGTTTCACGTATCTATTGCACTAAATGTTATTTCAATTCTATTGAGCCCAGTTCACTCCCGCACTTAACTGCTCTGGACAAGAATGGGGACTCCCTTGGACTTGTTTCATGAGCTCAATAAACATAACAGCCACGTGGCGTCGAAAAACTCCAAACGATACCCCACGATTGTTTGTGTTGGCATAATAAGACTTCAAGAACTTGATTAAGTGCTCATATACAAAGCACCAATGCTCACGTGGAATACCGTAGTTGATGATAGAAGGAATGACGTGATGCAATAAATGCACATTGAATGTAATAGAATCAGGGTGATCAGAACCGTAAAACTTGAGAATTGTTTCTATCAACTTGCCAAGTTCATCGAATTGGCAAACTGAGAGTGTGTGGAGACACATAAGGTTGAAAATCCGAATTCGTATACAATAATAGTGAAATTCTCGAGATAGTGTTGCATTGGTTTGATCAATGACTTTCAGGAAGAGAAGCAATTGGCAAGAAACAAGGAAAAACTCTTTCAAGCCGTAAGCCTTGAGGCCCTTCAGAGTCGCCGCATCCTTGAATTCATACTCTGCTGCAATTCTGTTTCGCTTGCAGTACCGCGCAAATTCACGACTCAAGTCAGAATAGAGAGTGGTGGACTTGATGAGTTTTGCAACTCGCTGGAAATCTTTCTGAAGGCTTCCAAGGGGATCTGAGTGCATCAAATCAAGCTTTTCTGACTCTGGTATGTTTTGGCCAGGCCAAGTGATTGTTTCCGGAACTGAGACAATCCCCAAAGTGTTTGCTACTGTTTTCGTGGATCCTGAAAGGGCACCGGTTCCATTTGCAGCCAGTAGAGTTTGGTGGTATGCTGCTGTTCGTGGTTCTCCCAGGTTGGTTGCATCTCTTGCTGCTTCTGCAAACTCCTTCAACGGTGTCAAGCATGACAGGCAAGGAAAACTATGAACAACCGAAATTGAAAACCCATACATTCGTGCACGAGCAGGAGAATCACCAGGAAAGTCCCACATAAAACCAAATACAAGATATTTGGCGCCATTGATTGTAAAATGTACCCCTTTGCTGAACTCTTCCAACTCGGCAGTATAACAATTGAAGATTGGACCCATTCCGTTTTCTTTCACACCTTGCGCTGAAGTCAGCATCACAGGAATCACTCCCAATGCAGATGGAGAACCGCGAATAGCCCGGCTTATCTCAGCGGCAGTTATGGCAATGATTGTTTGACCCTTGGTGGCCTTTGTCTTGTCTTTCCAGCTGAAGTCGTCGTTGTAAAGTCTTAAATGCAAGAAAATAACAGTGCGTTTTTCTTCTGCCAATTTAAGGGAGTTTGCTTTGAATGCTGGCTTCCAAAGTGGCACAGTTCGTTGCAGAATTGCCAGAAACTCAACTGAATGCTCAATTCGATTTAATCCATATTTTGTAGGGAATGATTTCAGCGTTTCGATTCGGGTTGCCAGTGTGGCTTCAGTGTTTTCCAAGTCAAGATGGGGGATAATGTACTTCTCGACTGAGTGTTTGATGGATGCTAGAATCAATGGGGACATGAGCCAAAGAAAGCACACTGACGAGATATTTAGATATGGCGTTTTGTGGATCGATCCCAAGACAGGGAGGTTGATAGTTCGGATTGGCAAGAAGGAATGAAGGAGTTTGTGAATGTGGCGCTCCAACGTTGGAAAACGAGCTGGAGCTGCTGCATTCTGATTCATGGTTATAGGTCTATTATAGTCGGGGATAGTTGCGGGAATTTGAAGATTCACAAGGGCATTATATGCAGCATGGGTAGTCTTGAACTTCATGCAAAACAGGTACAATTCAAGCTCAAACTTTAATTTAGCATCACTCTCGATTTGTTCCAGAATAGCTTTGAAACTACTCCATTCTAATATAAGGGATGTAACATAAGTTCTTGACGCCATCAATAAACGCATATATACCTTTCTCCTCCATTCTTGGTGTATCTGTGTTGGAATCTTCCTCCTCCAATGAATCCACATCGCTTTCTTCACGTAACGTATTGTCATTGTCACTGTAAGCGTCATGGATGCTTTCAGAGTCAGTGGAATCTAAGTCAGCATCAGATTCCACACCGTCACTGCCCCCACCGCTGCTGCCATGGGCGTTAGCCCCACCATTGCTGCCATGGTCGCCAGCCCCGCCGCTGCTGCCATGGGCGTTAGCCCCACCAATGCTGCCATTGACGCTACTCCCACCGTTGCTGCTATGGTCGCTACCCCCACCATTGCTACCATTGACGCTACTCCCACCGTTGCTACAATGGTCGCTACCCCCATGGTCGCTACCCCCACCATTGCTACCATTGACGCTACTCCCACCGTTTCTGCAATGGTCGCTACCCCCATGGTCGCTACCCCCACCATTGCTACCATTGACGCTACTCCCACCGTTGCTGCAATGGTCGCTACCCCCATGGTCGCTACCCCCACCATTGCTACCATTGGCGCTACTCCCACCGTTGCTGCAATGGTCGCTAGCCCCACCATTGCTGCCATCAACGCTACTCCCACCGTTGCTGCAATGGTTGCTACCCCCATCGTCACAGCACCCATTGTTGCTGTCATTACTGCAGCCCCCGATGTTGCTACCATTGCCGCCACAACTGTTACTGCCGTTGTCGCTACCTCCATCCTTGTGTCCACCTCCAGTTCGGATTCCCTGCAATCCTTGGCTATTTACACAGTCTTTTCGAGCTTCTTGAAAGCTGCTAGGTACACTTTCACACTCCTTGAAGCTGCCAGGGTACTCTGCCAAGCCCTCATTTAAATGCCCTACGGTTCTTGAGGCTTGAAATACTTGGCTGGCTCTGGAGGTAACGAGATTGTCCTGAATTCGTTGCAATTTCGGGAGAGTAGGAGAGATTAAAAAACCCTGGCTGGAGCGTTTTCGCGACTTTTGATGAGTTTGTAGATGTGCAATGATGTCTTTTGGGCTGAGTTGGTTCTCAGAATGGAAGCTGCAGACGCCATTGGGACAAACCCAACCATGGACAGTATCGTGACTGTGTTTTGCGCTACTTATATGTCTGATGAAGTTGCTGATTCTATTTGAAGGAGCACAACTAGTGGAGAAAGGACAATTCATTTGTGATCACGTTTTTCCCTCGAAAAAAGCAGGCAAAAAACACATGTTTTTTGATCAAGCCGCCTCCAGCAGCCCCAACCCGTTTCAAGAGGAGCCAGCATACAATCAACTTGAAATTGAGCGGCTGCGTGAAGAAAACACGGCATTAAAACATGAGAATGCCAGATTGACAGAATTTTTGACCAAGCGCCTGGAGAACGACAATCAACAGAGGATTTTCAACAAGGCATTTATGGCAGGAAAGAGGTATTCTTTTTGTTTATTAGATCCCCGACCTTTTCTTAAGCAGTCTATGTAGTGTTTCAGATGTTCTTGTCCCAATTTCCGCAAATTTACGAGGCAACAACCGATCTGCTCCTAAACCTACAGCTGCTGTAACGGCATCTGTTAACCCCCCTTCAACACAAATCAACAAACGCAATGTCTTGAGCACTGCTCTCTCTGCTTTACTGTCAACCTGGAACTCTCAAAATGAACCTACTCACCGCAGTGTAAAACAAGCTAATGCTCCAATGTCATCAACACTTAACAACGGAAGGGGACTGTTTCTGCAAACGATTTCTGAAATCGACTTCGAGGCTGCAATCGATCTCCTCAATAACCATCATGACAAGAATCCAGAAGGCTCGTTGGTGACCAATACAGCAATTGCAGCATCACTCTTGGCGGCGCAAATCAAGGCACTCGATGAAAACAGCGAAGTGGTACAATATTTGTTTGAGCTCACAACCATGGCATCAATGGATCCGATGTTTCCTGCATCCACACCGTTTGATTCAATGATGTGGGCAACATTGGTGACGTGGACCGGTAAAGTGAAGCCTGTTGTTGCTCCCGTGCGTAAAGGTGTGTGATTTCATGTTGAATTACAATCCGCTTCTCTTAACTCATTTTCCCCAGTGATTACCGAGAGACGAAATGCTTCCAAACAGAAATCACAGGCTGTCAAAACAAAGACTCCTGTGATTGAAACTACTTCAAGCAATCCAACGGTTGCCATCCTTGCAACAACGGTTTCAACGCCAACTGCAACTACTCCATTCCATTCTTCAACGCCGACTGCCACCACAGCTTCAACAAATTTTACAGCAGCAGCGACACCTTCAACTGGTCCAACGGCTATTGCTGCCCTGGAAACGAATCCAATGCCCGCTACTAGTGCTGCTCCATCAACGCATTCGGCTGACAAGCCCAAAAGCTTTAAGTGGAAAACAGCAAACTACCCTTTTGAACCCCCGTTGGTTGCAGGAGCAGTCAGCCAATTTATACAACAGCTCAAAAACGACTCATTTAAGTCGTCTGAAATCTTTGCTATCTTGTCTGCAGTTGAAAAGGCTGTCGTTTCTGGAACGGTCAGTGTTTTTCCAATGCCCTTTCTGATTCTGAAGCCAAATGCAATAGTCGTTTTTCACTGATATGGAGCATCTCATCTCCTTCAAGCCGTGCTGCATGCATTTCACTCTCAGACTCAGCCGCCTTGGGTTCAAGACACATGTCGAAGAATTAAACAACAAATTCTACCCAAATTTGTTGTCCTTGCTTGCTCCGTTTTGTTTCAACGAGAAGCGCAACAGGCTTGAGCAGCTCGTTTCCTCTGACGACTTCTCTCATGGAGCTGTTTCGAATGATTTGAAGGATGTCTTCGCAACTCTGGCACTTTCTGAAAACTATGTCGACCTGGGTGTTCAGATTCTTCGGTTTCTGGTTTCGGAATGCTCGGGCTTAAATTCCGGAAGCAACCAGTCTGCCAATGATTGGCTTTCCAAACTCATGAAGCGCCTCAAAATTATTCCATATTCGTTTCAATCGTCAGAGAGTGCATCAGCTTTGCAATCCGCATACCACGTGCTGCAATACGTTTGGATGAATCAAGAATGGGATTCTGTCCATTTTCCAGTCACTGATGATGACTGTGAGGACACATTTGTGAATTATTCTGTTCCGGTTGAAGAGTTAAAGGCCCTGAGACTTGTCATGAATGCTCTGATTCGAGTTCAGTTTCAAAGGTTGTTTTATCTAATCGAAAGTTTCGCACTAAGTCTCGTAAAACAGGTCCGCAGTGGTGGAGTTTTGGGCTGCTTGGCCCTTTAAACCAATTGGAGCCGACCACGTGAAGTTCTTTAACGATTTCAATGTACCAGTTGCAAGTGTCCCAGTGGTGTTGCCTGTTAAGCGGAAAGGCAAGGCTCCGGTGGCAGATGCTGTCACAGAACCAAAACGTGCGAAGGTGACGAAAGCCGCTGCCTCTCGCAAACAGGTTGCTAGAGACTTACCCGAGCCTTCCAATGTGGCTTCGACAACGACAAGAAAAACCCGCCGATCTCAGGCTGCCAAAGAAATTGTTGCAGGCAAGCGCAAAACTATTGGTCTTGTCCAAGTAAGACAGACGCTGGATATTGATGATGCTAGTGACGACAAAGTAGAGTCGGATACGATACATTCCAGTGAAAGTGGGTGCAGGAGTATTGTTGATCTTGAGTAGTGCGAGTAGGCGCCTGGAGTGTAAAATTATTCTTATCATTTATTTGGAGTTGCCTGTGTGATAAATAAAACATTAAGTCTAACGGATGTACTCGGTAGTTTCTCGATATTTTCTCCATAATTCCTCCAAAGATTTCCAGGCAATCCGGAGAAATCCCCAAGAAATTACGAGATAGCACAGAATTTAAGAAGAATTCCACATAATTTCCCTAGAATCGACGAGGTATTTCTTAGGTTATTCTTCGGGAAAAATTGGGATTTTCTTCAGAGTTCTCCGGTATTTCTCCGGAGCAGATTTGCTGTGTACAAAAATCCAGAAAATGACACAACACGCTCAAAAAACAAAAAACCGAAACAACATCCGAAATGTCCGCCGACCTCCAATCCGTCCTCACTGCAAACAAAAACCTCCTCGAAGCCGCCGTCAGCGGTGACTGGGCAACCTACGCCACGCTCGTCTCCCCAGAACTCACCTGCTTCGAAGCCGAAGCCGGCTGCCACTTGGTCCACGGCCTCGAGTTCCACAAATTCTATTTCCCAGCTTCTGCCAACAAATCTCACGGAAAAGTAACCACGTTGGTGAACCCGGAAGTGCGTTTCTTGTCTGCGGATAAAACTGCGGCTCTTGTTGCTTATGTGCGTTTGACTCAGTTTAAGGATGCTGCTGGAAAGCCTGTTACGAGTGAAATCAGTGAGACTAGAATCTGGAGCAGATCTTCGGCGACAAGCAATGACTGGAAGAATGTTCACTTCCAACGTGGATCTGGAAAGCTGTAAAAAAGGTGGTCTCACATTGAAGAAATAAAGCTAGCTTGGGAATTATCTTTTCGATTCTGTTGCTTATTTGCATTGTCTCATTATGGGATATTTTAATTTATGAATAATTGGTAGGTCAGTAATGGAAATCGAGAGCTCGCTCTGAAAAGAAGGGATAAATTCCCTTCCTCTCCGAGCGGAGCTCCCGGAATTCCCAACACCGCAACGGGAGTCGAACCCGAGGTGACCGTAGGTGTTACCAGGTTGACCGCAACCTGGGTTCTCAACTCAAAATGGAAATAAAATAAATAAATAAAGGAATAAAAGTAAAATAAAAATATGACCAATTTTGAGTTGTCCCGTTGCGTTGGGAATTCCGCGTTGCGTAGGGGTGGATGGACGGGGAAAGGGTGGCATTCGCGTGTCTATGACCTAACGAGCCGATGGTCCTGACTTTGGACCAGAAATTGTTATCTATATGTGCCTCCCAATTAATCACGACTTTTGGGATTGCTTATCAATGATAATGGAATAAATATTTCTTCTTCACTCCCCAAGTGTATGAATAATTGGTAGGTCAGTAATGGAAATCGAGAGCTCGCTCTGAAAAGAAGGGATAAATTCCCTTCCTCTCCATTACTTATTAATCATAGCTAGCACTCGATTTCTTGCTGGCTCTGCTATCCATTGGGCGATAAGCCTGGATGGCGCAGTGCTATTGCTTGACGCTGGAAAATACTTTGTGTACAATTCAGCCGAGGCTTCTGTTGTCCAACCTCCCTTTTTCATTGTGTTTTCCAAAGCCTCCTTTGTGGCTAATTCTCTTGTTTTTAAAGCTGTGGCAATCCTGATACCATATAGTTTCACCTTGTGTTTAATATGTAGCTGATCTGCAAAAATTGACAGGTAATTGTTTGTTATGTCCAGTCGCATGACGCTGTGTTTTGCGTGCCATGAGTATGGTGCTTGTCTAGATTCTGTTGACGCCAGATTTGGGAATAACAGATTCGTTCTGTGAAAATTGTGGCCGTATGCAATCAAGTTCCTTAAGTATGCTTCTATGTCTTGCACCGGACAGTTTCTTTCCGCGGGTTGTCTCATAATTGCGAAACGCGAAATCCCTGTAGTGGTACCCGTTTTGTGTATGGTCATTACAAAAAAGATTCCTGCTTTGTCTGGCAGATATAACACCAGATTCATATTCAAACGTATGATGTCTCCTGGGCGTCTTCCTGATGCTTGCAGAAGGGATATGAGCGCGGTTTGTTGCGACCACGCTACTTTTTCCCGCAGGTTTTTGGAGTTGTTGACAAGTATTCGCAGTTTGTCTAAAATCATGTCTACGTCAGGATTTAAAAATGGGGGTCGCCTGCAGAGGTTGGATCAACGCGTCTGTCGCTTCCTGCTCTTTTAGCTTGATGTGATCATCAATTTCGTCTGACAGGGCCGGGTTTTCCGTGTTCGAACGGCCCTCCTGCCATCTTCTGTGTTTGCCCAGCTTACGAAAAATTGCTCTCAAGTGCGAAACTGTGTTTTTAACTGAGTCTGGCGATGAGCTAATTGTACATTTGTTTTCGACTTTGGAATTAGGAATGTGGGGACATCTTCGTGAGTCGGGGCAAGTGTTTGGCTGGCATGTTGTGATGATCCTGTGTCCAGGGGAAGCAGAGCCTGCGTGGGGGCACATATGGTATTGGGTTCTGCCCGCTTTCTCCATCGAAAATAGGAATTTGGATATCTGTTGCGGCGTCGCTGTTTGTATGTCCGGCACAAATTCTTTAAGCAGCTTTTCGAATCTCTGACGTGTCTTCTCTTTTTGGGAGTTAGCCTTGTATTGTTGAAGTGTATTTGTGCGTTGCTCTTCGGGCTGCGTGTCGTTCGATTGCGCTGAACCCATCACTTTAAGGTATGCCTCCGGATTTTTTTTTTTTTTTTTTTTTGTCATTGTCTTCTTTGTTCAATTAATGTTTAAAATTACATTTTTTTTTTTTTTTTTTAAAGTTCATTATTTTTGTTGTCTTACAAAGCAATATGCTATTAGGTCTGCGGTTAGTCTTTTGGGAATGTTATTGTACGAAGTGACCGCTGTTTTTGCTTCCTCTGAATTGCACTTGACGAGGACAAAGGAATCTTTGGCCAGAGCTTTTGCCGCAATTTCGTAGTTTTCGTGAGTGTTGGGCAAAAGGATTGTAAAATTGACGTTTTGGTTTAACATGTGTTGTAGGACAATACGAGCCATGCTGAAAGGTGGATATATGTAATAATTTTCGTTTGCGTCCTGGTCCGAGGCGGTCCACGCCAAAATATTCGTGTATGATGATCCTGGACAGTCATATCTGCTGAAAAAGGTAGTGCATTTTGTATTATTGTTTGATGCCATCGCGTCCACTGTATATGTTCCGTAGCGTGAATTTAACCTTTCAAATAGGTAATTTGCTAGAACAAAATCATTCCCCTCGGCTTCTCTGGTAATTGCGTCTGAGACGTGATTGGCTTTGGTGTCCAGCCAAAAAAACTGAAGCCTGACATTATTTCTCCTTGCGATGGCGTACATTTGTTTGATCTCCTTATTGATGTCGCTATTTCTTGATGATCCTTTAAGTGCTGCCATGTAAACTCCCATATTATCGCAACCCAGGTCAAAAATTGGCTTGTCCGCGAATTCCTTGATTTGGTCCCATAATTCGGAGTGTGAGATTTGAATATCCAATGTTATATTTTTGATGTTTTTCATGCTTAGGTCGAGCCCTTTTCTGAGAGCAATAGCTTCTTTTACTCCAATGTTTTTATCATATTCCGATGAGCCGAATTCTGCTCCAGCTTTCCATGTTATTCCCGGCAGAAGTGAGCTTAGTGGCGTTTGTAAAAGAGCGGCTCCCCACCTGTTTTGGTTTGCGTCTGACGTTTGTGTGAAGGTAAAGATTTTGTGATTGGGCTGGATCCAGAAGTATTTTACTTCATAATCTGACATTATATTTATCCATTCCATTATATCCGCCGCAGCTTCTTCTCCTAAGACAATTAAAACTGTTGGTGAACCTCGCGTTTTCTGAGCTTTTGCTTCTGCAATTTTTATATAGGATGAGCGCAAGATTGCGTGGCCACCTTGGATACAGAAACAGAAATAGTTGCATTTTCCTGCGTAAGATTCCAGTATGTCAACATTGAATGTGATATTGTTTTTAATTTTTTCTAGAATCCATCTTGCCAATTTTAGAAACCTTTCCTGCTTGTCTGGATGAATGCGGAAAGAACCTTCTTTGAAATCTACGATTGCTCCGAGATAGGTAATTGCTGTGTTTGGGTAGAAACATCCTTTTGTTAGAGAGATATAGAAGCCCGCCTTCGAAAACACTATAATGACTATTGCTATTGCGCGTTTTGCATCTCTGAAAGCTTTCTGAGCTGTTTTTGGAAGCGGAGAGTCTTGAATTTCCCCACAAGCTGAGTCGTCATAGAATGTGCATATCTCTATCTGCATCATTCTTATGTAGCGAACAATCGCTTCTACGATTGTTTGTTCAATATAAGGTGAACAATTCCAACCAAACACTAGCGTTGTCGCCACAAAGATGTATTCTTTGTCATCTCCTGGTAATTTTCCGTAAGTTCCAAAGAATTTTCGCGAATTCGGGTGGATAAGAATATTCATAAAACAGGATTTAAAGTCTACAACTGTGTAAAACTTTGAGACCCATGAAGTTAACTGCTGGATGTATGGGAGGTGGAATGGTGGCGGTTTACACCATTGATTTAGATAAGTGCAATTATCGTATTTTCGCATCTTGGATTGATCGTTAACAACTCCTGTCGGTGATATAATGTGCGGCATGTCTTCTTGCTTGGTTTTTAATCGTTCTCCTACTAGTATTCTTATTCCTTGGTTTACTTCCTCTTGCAATTTCTCTCTGGCAAAAATCTGGAGCGATGAGTCCAGATTTCCGTTTTTTAAGTGGTTTCGAGGTGGCAACCGGCTACCATTATGGATCGTGGTTGCAAACTCATCAACTGTTGGGCCCTCTGATAGCCATCTGCGGATCTGAATTGCTTGTGTCGATGTCGACGCGGACAAAATTTTCTCCCAGAATAAACGTTTCTCTTCTGACCTGGAATTGACTCCTCCGCAAACAAAGTTTTCTGGATTTTGAACAATTATGTCATCGAAACTTGGTTCCGTTTTGTCTTCAATGAGTTTGGACAACATTTCATCCATGCCGTTGTTGTTTCTATCCGAAACAGTGCCCTGCAGTGTAGACCAAGATCGTGGAACGTGCTTGTTCAAGTCCAAGTCTTCCCAGGGACGCGTCAACTGTCTGGCTTTCTTTGCTCTGGGCATTGTTGAACAAAGGGAATTTTTTTTTTTTTTTTTTTTTTTTTGCATTATATGCAAGTTTATTTTGGTACTTCGAAATAAAATCTGGGGTCTATAATGAAAACAATGTTCGAGAACTTCATCCCCTTTTTTTTTTTTTTTTTTTTTTATGGGGTGTAGGGATAATACTGAATATGAGGCTCCCCAATTTTTTTTTTTTTTTTTTTTTTACTTATCATTTGTGTTGCGTTCCAACGGTGGGCTTCTAATTCGCACCCGTGGATTGAATCTTGTATTGTCTCGTCTGGCAAAATCACGTTCGCGGTCGCGGTCGTCGCGTTTGTAGTCATCACGTTTGTATTCATCCTTCTTCGAGTAATCCCGCTGGCTGCGGTATTTGTTTCTACACTGTTGTTTTTGACATCCTGTTGCGCTACACATTGCAAAGCAATTTGCTGCTATGTGACCTTGTTTGTCGCAGTGGTTACATCTGATTCGGCGTTGTTGACCTTCCATGAAAGGTTTTTTGTTTTGACGCGTTCCCGATCTGATGTCCGCTAGTTTTTGAACAGATACAATTGTTTTGGTGTAAGACGTCATCGAGTTGAGCACTTTATCGTTTGTAGAATGATTCGACGCTAGCAGGATGTTTTCTAGGAACCAAGACGCCGCATCCAATCCTGTCCAGCTTTGAAGTTGCGGAGCAGCAAAGGCCTTCTGAATGGTATCCAGATTACGCTTTGCCGTTTCAAGACGTTTGGAGGATACTTTTCTTTCGTCTCTGCCGTTCATAATGGACTTGGCAGATTTAGATGACATAGAATTGATGGCCATATTGGCGTTTCTGAATGTTTCTTTGACCCGTCCCAGATTGTCATCCAGAAAAACGTTCGTGAAATCACGCTTTTGGCTTTTCGGGTCTCTCACTGCGTCACGTGCGTGGTTTAAAATTCCTCGGCCGATTGCCAGGTAATTTAACGCCTATATTTTTTTTTTTTTTTTTTTTTAGACTTCATATTGACGATTATCATGGTAGGAATCAGGAGGTGGAATTCAAGGTAGTCAGTACGGAATAAAGGTTGTTTTGTTCAATTTTTACTATTTGATATTTGGTGGAAGCAGCTCTCTGCTTTCCCTCCCTTTTTTTTTTTTTTTTTTTTTTTGGAACAGAGTCTGCTCTCTTGGTTTATTTGGTATTTTCACATCATCGGGCAGACACCTGCTCTCGCGAACCCAATGGACATATAATAACAGTCGCTTACGACCCAATCTCTATTCTTGAAAACATTCGTACGGAGCAGTCGCTGCTCTCTTCATCTGGCGATGGAACCTGACGCCACTTAAATACATACTGTTGTAACAGCCTGTTGCTTTCTTTTAATATTAATAGGAGCAGCATCCTGCTCTACTTCGACAATAGGAGCAGACTTCTGCTCTTCTTCGACAAATTTGGCGCAGAACCCTGCCGCTACTGGAGCAAGTCCTGCTCTCCTTCCGTTTTGGGTAAATTGAATAATCTGATTGAAACTCTCTGTGAAGGAATCGACGGTCTGGCGTGATGCTTGTGGAATAGGGAATTGGATCGGTGCTGTACTCAGCGGTCGAGGCGGTATCAACAGTCGTTACCTCACGTAGGGTGAACAGTCGTTGGCCACTTGTCGACTCCACCTTGCAACCCACTTAATGCCGGCAGCGTCAACAGCGTTAAACGCTCTTCCGCTGCCGGTTCCTCCCCCGTTCCATCTGTTTTTTTTTTTTTTTTTGAAGAGTGGAAGGGGGAAAGGAGTGGGTAGAATGATGTTAGATTACTGTACCTGTTCATCATCCGGCTGTCGATTGAATTCCGATTGGAGGATATCCAGCTGTAGTGACTTCTTTTTCTTTTTAGGATGAGAGTCCTCATCACTAGAGGTGGATGAGACCTCGCTGTCGTAACTTTCAGACGACGAGTGATAGCGCTTGCTTTTTCTAGATGGGCGCTTCTTCTTCGACACACGTTTCTTGCGTTTCGTTTCGTGGTCACCCGCTGTAGTTCCATCCGAGTGGTCGCTGACTTCTTGACGCAAGAGCTGTGGTTGCAGCTCCTCATTGTCTTCGTCTTCCTCGTCCGGGTCTGCTGGCGGTCTTATTGCTTGCTTGAGTCGACCGTCCGCCAGGAGGAAGCAGTAGCCATCAAGTTCGACGTCCATAGGGAAAGGCTCTAGGTTGTCCCTGATGTACTCCAGAACATGCTGCCGCATCCCTGCAATGTTGGCATTTCCCGGAGGTGGATTGATCCCGCCTGCTTGACATGCCGCTAGTACACCTTGCGTTGGCAAGTGGTTTAGACGCATGAAACCATTGAAGATGGCCTTGTCTGCAGTCAGGGGCGGGTCCCACGCTGGTCCCGGAGGAGGTTGAATATCCTCTTGTTGTTCCTGGGGGTTGGGTGGTGGGGGAAGTTCCATGCGAAGCGTCAAGTGAGCAGAGTCTATGACCTAACGAGCCGATGGTCCTGACTTTGGACCAGAAATTGTTATCTATATGTGCCTCCCAATTAATCACGACTTTTGGGATTGCTTATCAATGATAATGGAATAAATATTTCTTCTTCACTCCCCAAGTGGGTCTTGGAATCAGTATGAAACACTCAAAGCCAGGGCGGGCAGATCGACACCAACTGCCTCGATCTTCACCAACTTCAAGTAAGCCCGGTTGAGTATATGTTAATATGTGCTGGTGCATACTTACGGGCTTGGATCGAACCAAAGTTAGGAAACCAGTCAACTCCCCTATCACCTCAGTCTCATTCTTGACAGACCAACTCTCTGCATTCACTTTCAAATCAGATACGACAAATAACGAATTCATGTTCCCTTCGTCTTCTTCTGTGGAAGACGTCGGATCACCTCCACTATTCGTCTTTGACTTACCAACGAAACCCAAACCAAGCCCCTTCCAGTATGAAACACCACAAGAAATCCTTGAACTTATCTTCCAGGGATTCCATCCGAAACAAGTCATGAAGTACCGCCTGTTATGCCGCTCCATCAACGCCACACTCATGGACCCACACTTTGCATTCTTGAATCTGTCCCACTTCCTCAAGGAAACAAGCACCCAAACCATCGCAAAGCGACGCAGAAGAGGTGCGAAATCGACGGACTTTGAAAGCGTGCGGTTTTCGCTTGTTCCGAGAACAAGGGCGGAAGATACTGTGAAGGATTATTACAACAATGACACGTTTACAGAGTTTGATGCCTTGTGGTTTCGATTGCCCAAATCGTATCAAGTTGTTTATGCGAATTCGGAACTCTATGCGTTGGAGAAGAATGACATTCGATGGCGCTATTGTCGGGTACCGTGGTGGTGTGATGGGGAGGATCCCTAAATCGATTGGGTTGTTGACGTGTCTGGTTTCTCTTGTCTTGACTGGTGGGATTCTGGTGGGTACGCTTCCAAAAGAGATTGGGAAGCTGATTCTTCTTCAAGTGTTGGATCTGCATGGAAACCCAGGGCTTTGTGGGACTGTTCCCGAGGAGTTTCGGTGTTTGGTGAGATTGAATACTTTGGATTTGCGAAAATGTGGGCTCAGTGGGAGGATTCCAGTGGCGGTGATGGAGCTACCAGAACTGCACGAAGGTGCACTTCACGGAGGAGAAGGCCTATCGTTTAGATTTTCTTTCAGGACTTTCTTATTAAATGTACATCGCTTGGATATTGTATTTTTTTTTTGGTTTGTGAAACATTCTGAAGAAGTAAGGAATGTATTTACGTGAAGATGGTCGATTTGTTCTAGGACAAATCGACCATTCTCTGTCAGAGGCTTACGCGTTCTCTTAACCCGAGAGCTGTTTGTGAAGGTGTAGTGCACAGCCACAATTTTTATCTTTCACAAAAATGCCGCCGTCTAAGTTAACTCACCGGACTGACCGAAGACGAGGTTTCTACAACAACCAAACATAATACAACTATGTAAACTTACATACAGCAATCAGCTGTGGTCAAAAACACACCGCCACCTGCCAGTGACTCAACCGAGTCCTCCCTCTGCAATGCAATGACGGCATTCACCTTCCGAGCAAAAGAAAACAACATTGTTTACCAAGAAAAAACCATCTTCCAGCAGGATACACCGCAAGAAATTGTCCACCTCATCTTTGCAAAGTTACATCCATCGTCAGTACTCAAGTACCGCCGACTCTGCCGCCGCATCAACCAAGCGCTGCTCGATCCCCACTTTGCACTGTTGAATCTCCAGCCGTGGATTCCAGCGATCTGGCGGCATTTGGCAAGTCATTCACCAAAAAAACGACTTCTCGAGAGACAAGCCATTACCGAGTTTATCGATGAGTATAAGGATTGCAGCAATTCAATAGCAGATTTTGATTGTCAGTGGTTTATTTGGCCCAGCGAGTCCCACCAGCTAGTTTACGCAAACCATGTGTTGAGGCATGTCAATGAAATCAAAGTTTCTCACACCTTGTACACTTGGAGTCGTGTCAACTCCATTATTGGGCATGTATTCCAGATCCCATCAACGATTGAACTTCTCACTAGTTTGACTGTGTTGGAGTTGTGTGGATTCGTGAAGCACCACGAGGAGTTGGAATACCGTAAGGCTTCGGACGGCGAACCGGAAGATTGGGAAGCAGAGCTTCATAGATATACTGGACAGCAATTCAAATCGAAAAATAGCAAATCCGAGGTGATTCGATTGTTCAATGGGCACATTCCTAGGGAGATTGGAAACTTGTCGTGTTTGAAGGTGTTGAATCTTTCGCGAAATGCGTTAACGGGGGAGATTCCAGGTGAGATTACGCGATTGGCCAAGTTGGAGCGACTGGACTTGTCGGACAATA
The DNA here is from genome assembly GCA_025765595.1 of Obelidium mucronatum. Lineage (NCBI taxonomy): Eukaryota > Fungi > Chytridiomycota > Chytridiomycetes > Chytridiales > Chytriomycetaceae > Obelidium > Obelidium mucronatum. Next base: position 86,668 of record JAIVFH010000046.1, on the reverse strand, counting down.
AGCTATCCGGCAAATTGCCGAGGGATTTTGGTAAATTGGTCAGCTTGCAGGAATTGTATCTTCGGTTGAATGAATTTACTGGTCAGTTTTCTGTTTTTGTTTTGGGCTCTTTTTTTTGCAAAACGTTGGTTTTTAATATTCTGACAGGCTCTCTCCCTGTGACATTCAGTGGCTTGCGTAGTTTGACCACTCTCAACGTTTTCCAAAATAAGCTATCTGGAACCATGGAAAACATGACGCCGATTCTCGAAAATCTTGTAACCGTGGATTTAAGTCATAACGAATTTTCTGGCCCTCTTCCTGAAGGTCTTTGGAATGTGAAGCTCAAGCGACTGGATATAAGCAATAACGGCTTCACGGGGGGAATTCCACGGCCTGTGTTTGAGACAAATATTAAAGGTCTCTTTATCAGCGGAAACAAAATGGAAGGACAAATCCCAAAAGGGTTTGCAGATAAAATCAGGTCGGGTCGAATCCGAAGCGACTTGTTGATTCAGTCGGAATTTACAGAATCAGTGGATTTGGAATAAAAAAGTTGTGAGGGGTTAAATGTTTTTTTTTTTTAATTTCAATTGAGAAAGCTTGGGGCTTCAACGAAATCTGTAAGGGGCACCCTTTTCCCCCTAAATAATGGGAGTTCTTACATTCATTGCGGCCAGCCTTCAATCATGCCTTTGCAGATCTCATATACATTCAAACTCCAATGTTTCTTCAAGCAAGCTGGGAGACACGACAACGGATCTGACTCTTGACAACTTACCAAAGCAGCCACCATTGGCACCACCGATAATCACACTCGCGACACTACCTATTGAAATCCTTCAACAAATATTCAGCAATATTCCACCGTTGCAAGTGCAGAAATACACACAGCTGTGCCACAAAATACACAACATCTTGACAACGCGGCCATTCGCGCTGGATAATTTGCGTGCCACTACGACACTATACCAATCCAAGCAATTCAGAAAACAGAATATCATTCAGGAATCGAAACGGCTAAGTCATCATGACCGCGCTTGGTTTATTTGGCCAGAAACATATCAACAAGCATACGCTGATATCCTCCTGCAACGGTATTCGAAAATCGAATGGGGCTTTGAAAGGATCGCTGGGATAATACCGCGGTCCATTGGGTCATTGACTCCATTAACGTCTTTATTTTTGCATGACAATCACCTGCACGGACCGATCCCGAAACAAATGGGACTCTTGATCAATCTTCGGCAGCTCTATTTGAACGATAATAGTCTAAGTGGAGAAATTCCGGAGGAGATTGGTGATTTGGTCATGCTGGAGAGGTTGGGGTTGTTTCGCAATTGTCTTGAAGGGCGGATACCGGCTCGGATAGGGGAGTTGACGAATCTGCAATATTTGGATTGCAGCTCCAATCAATTGAGTCACTGCTATTCCGGAAGGGTTCTGCGACCTGTCGCGACTTGAGTATTGTAATTTCAGCTCAAACCGGATATCGGGGCAGGATTCCGGCCCGAATTGACGCGTTGGAGAATCTGCAGGTTCTTGATCTGAGCTTCAATCAAATCAGTGGGGCTGTTCCTGAAGGGTTTGGAAGGTTGAGTGGTACGCTGATTTGTCTTTGTTTGCATAGAAATTGCCTACAAGGAAAGATCCCCATGGATTTGTTTCTTTTGCAAGCGAATCGAGCTTTTGTTTGTATTTGAGGGAAATCGAAGTGTGGGTTGAGCTGAATGAGAATGGTTGTGAAAACTTCACGAGTGTGGCGGTTAATGACTGATTTAGAGCAAGAAGGTGTAAATATTGTACAGAGACTGTGATGGGAGTTTTTTTTGGTGTGTTTTATTTGTGATAAGAATAATCAAAGTTAAAAAATAATCACAGTGCTACTTAAGCACAGGTCTCTTTTTTTCAAAGTCTGCAGCCCGATCTCCATACGAACGGTTTGGTAATGCAGCATTAAGCAATCCGAAGGGAAAGAAGGGAGTAGAAGAAAGTGTTGATGGTTCTTTAAATAAGGCAGTGAAGGAGTATCATTTTCAGCGAGTGTGTCCGAACAACAAACTTTTCACCAAACAAACACCAGAAATGGTAAACCGCCAAGCAGCCAACGAACGAACCAACCCGCAACAACTAACCAACAACTTCAGTCGAAACGCACCCGCGACTCGCTCGTTGCGCCGTCCTCGCCGGCGGCGGCGGCGCTTCGCTCGACCGACTCTGACGCTGAAGAGTCGCAGGCGCCGCTCGTGGACGAAACGGAGGCAAACGAAGTCGACGAAATCGACGATTTGCGCAGCGACGCGTTCGGCGGCAGCGACGACAGCGACGGCGAAGACTTGTTTGGCGACAATGTGATTGAGTTGCGTTGCTTGTTTGACGAAAGAAAGAGAGAACGACAAATTGCTGACAAATTGATCCCAGCGACTACCGCGAGAACGCGCGCCTCGACCGCCTCGACGCGCGCGACATTGACGACGCCGAGTACGGCGAGATGGACGCGGACGCGCGCCTGGTCGCCGAAGAGCGCATGCGGCGCCGCGACAGGGAAGAAGCAAGGCGCCAGGGCGTGCTGCCGGCCGCGTTCATGGACGACGACGGTGCGTCTTTTCTTTTTGTTTTCTTGTTTTTTGTGTTTGTCGTTTATTTGTCTATGTAAACAGACGAGGACGATCGACCCATGCGTATTCGTCGGCGTCATCGTCATGACCAACAAGATGATATGGATTTTGATGATCCCGGTGCTGTAAGTTTATTCTCTTTCTTTTTTTGTCTTGTGATTTATTTTTTTATTTATTTTTTTTTTCTTTTAGGATATTGCTCTTAGTGCTGAAGCTATTGCTGAAGTTCGTGGTCCCATTGCTGATTATGTTGCCATGGAAGGTCCTCGTCAGGCTATTAAACGAGAGTTTTCGAGTTTTTTGACTTCTTTTTTGGATGATGAGGGTAATTCCATTTATGGTAACAAGATTATCGCCATGTGTGAAGGTGCGTGTCTTTTTTTTTTTTTCTTTCTTTCTTTTTTTTCTTTTTTTTCTCACCGCCGAAGGCGGTTGTCGTTCCGCCGAAGGCGGCGTCGTACCGCCGAAGGCGGTTTCATACCGCCGTAGGCGGTGTCTTACCGCCGTAGGCGGTGTCTTCCCGCCGTAGGCGGTGTCTTCCCGCCGTAGGCGGTGTCTTACCGCCAAAGGCGGTCATTCTTTTGCATTGCATGGCCAAAGGCGATAACTTTCTTTGCAATCTCAAACAAAATAAACAACCATCAACAGCCAACGGAGAAAGCCTGGAAGTAAGCTTCGAACACTTGCAAGGCACAAACGCAAATCTAGCCATCCTATTATCCAACTCACCCGCAGAAATCTTGAAAATCTTTGATCAAGTCGCATTCGAAGTCGTCTTGTCTGGTTTCGAATACTATGACCAAATCAAGAGTGAAATCCATGTTCGCATCACGGATATCCCCACCAGCGATTCATTGAGAGATTTGAGGCAGGCGGATTTGAATACGCTTGTTCGTGTGCAAGGTGTTGTTACGCGTCGAACGGGTGTTTTTCCTCAGCTCAAGTTTGTAAAGTATAATTGCATGAAGTGTGGGCATGTCATGGGTCCTTTTCATCAAGATGCTGTGACGGAAATCAAGATTAATAATTGTGAAGATTGTCAATCCCGTGGTCCTTTTTCTGTCAACTCGGAGGAGGTTCTACTCTTTTTTTCTGCTCTATTGCATTGAGCTTTTATTTTCACTTCATCGTTCTCATCATCGTTCACACCCCCCAAAACAAAACAAAAAATACACACTCAGACGATTTACAGAAACTATCAAAAAATTACATTGCAAGAGTGTCCCGGAAGTGTTACGGCGGGTCGTCTTCCTCGTAGCAAAGATGTCATTCTTTTATGGGATTTGGTGGACAAGGTCCGTCCTGGTGAAGAGATTGTAAGTTTTTTTTTGTTCCATTATTCACGCACCACCCTCCGACTCACATTCACTTTGTAAAGGAAATCACTGGAATTTATCGCAACAGTTTTGATATTAGTCTCAACTCTAAACAAGGATTCCCAGTGTTTGCTACAGTCATTGAAGCAAATCACATCAGCAAGAAGGAAGATGTTTTTGCCAGCTTCAAGTTGACGGAAGACGACCATAAAAAGATTCGTCAATTGAGTCGAGATGAACGGATTATTCAAAGGGTAAAAAACGCCATCCCCCACAATAATATTGGTTCCGTGTTTTTGAACTTACATTTTCTCTTTTTAGATCATCAAGAGTATGGCACCTTCAATCTACGGACACGACGACATCAAAACCGCAATCGCCTTGGCCATGTTTGGTGGAGTAGCCAAGAACCCGCAAGGGAAACACAGACTGAGAGGAGACATTAACGTTCTCTTGCTGGGAGACCCCGGAACAGCGAAATCGCAGTTTCTCAAATACGTTGAAAAGACTGCACGGCGAGCTGTGTTCACGACGGGTCAAGGTGCGAGTGCGGTTGGTTTGACGGCCAGTGTGCATAAAGATCCTGTTACGAGGGAGTGGACTTTGGAGGGTGGGGCTCTTGTGATGGCGGATAAGGGGATTTGTCTTATTGATGAGTTTGATAAGATGAATGATAAGGATAGGTGAGGAGAAATAGTTGAATTAACTATCTTTGATGGTTGCTGACATTTTTTTCTTTACAGAACTTCCATCCATGAAGCCATGGAACAGCAGTCCATCTCCATCTCCAAGGCCGGTATTGTCACGACATTGCAAGCGCGGTGCTCTATTATTGCAGCCGCCAATCCGATCCGCGGTCGTTATAACCCACAGATCCCATTCTCCATGAATGTGGAGTTGACTGAGCCGATCTTGTCTCGATTTGATGTCTTGTGTGTGGTCCGAGATGTTCCTGATCCAGTTGTGGATGAGCATTTGGCGCGGTTTGTTGCAAACAGTCATATCCGAAGTCACCCGAATGCTGGTGTTGGGGAAGGGCATATGGCTACTGAGTTGGATGCTGATGTATGTAGAGATTTCTTTGGACGGTTTTTTTTTTTGGTTTTGGTTGCTGATTTATTTTTTATTTAGGTTATTCCACAAGATTTACTCCGCAAGTATATCGTTTATGCACGTGAACAAGTTCAACCTAGTCTTGTCGATATTGATAATGATAAGATTGCGAGTTTGTATGCAGAGTTGAGACGAGAGTCGTTGGTAACTTTTTTCATTTGTTTATTGAACGTAAGAAGAAGGAGCTGAATGAGTTGTTTTTACTTTCAAAAGTCATCTGGATCCATTCCAATCACTGTTCGGTACTTGGAAAGTATGGTTCGAATGGCCGAGTCGTTTGCAAAGATGCAGTTGAGAGATGCAGTTCGTCAAGATGATATGGATCGAGCCATGGCAGTCATGATTCGTTCATTTGTGGGTGCGCAGAAAGCATTCCGTCAAGACTGTGATGCAACGAGTTGAGTCGTGTTTTTGTTCGTTATTTTTTCCTAACAGTGCTTTTGAATACTAAAAACCAAGTTTTAGACATTTGACAGATACTTATCCTATGACCGTGATAACGATGAGCTTCTGAATCATTTGCTTTCTGAGCTTGTTACGGATAGTATCAAGTATCACTTACTACGCGAATGGAGAGATGCCTGATCAAGTTGAAGTTGATTTGGAGGAACTAGATGGAAAGGTAAAAAAAATTCAACCGCAGAAAAGTTGTAATAATCTTATAAAACACAACCACAACCAAAAAAAAAACACAATAGGCTATTCAACATGGAATCTCAGACTCTTCATCGTTCCTCAATTCGAGAACATTTAAAAAGTCGTTTGTGTTTGATCAGGATTCAAAGACGATTGTCAAGAGGTTGGAGAAGGATTAAGATGCAATTTAATTCAGGGATGGTAAAATTTTTGAAATCATTTTGTTTTTTGATGTTGTAATTTATTATTTGATACAATGATGTTGTTATTTGGGGAATAAAGAATCTAGTGGAACCTTGTTTTGTGTGAAGGGCGTGTCTAGAGCTGTTGATAGTTGCTGATGATTGGTTGAGCTGAGAGGCGTCTCTTGGTATGATGATGGTTTGCAGTTTTAATGATATTGTGGTTGTAGACAATCTCCAACAGGATTTCAAGATACAAAATGCATCCAAAATGTAACAGAAAAGAGGTTTCGCAGTCAAGAACACAGAGATGACCCATAAACGCCAGGTTGAAGTCACTTCTGATCAGGTATTTTGCAGGTAGCAGAGTCCAGTCTGTCAAAGTTAAAGCGCGCATATGGGGAATTAGAATTGCTCTGTGAACAGTGTGAGCCCTACGCTGGGCATTTTTCAACGATTGCAAGAAATATTTAGGCCATTGACAAATCACAAATGTTTTTTGGTTATAAAACTTTTAAATCCTAGTAAGCATGACTCCTTGGCGCAACGGTAGCGCGTTCGTCTCCAAAGCGAAAGGTTGCGTGTTCAAATCACGTAGGGGTCACTTTTCCATTTCGGAAATATTTTTTGGACCCTTAAAAAAAAAACAGAAGTACTAATTGCAAAATTGGCTAAATAATAATAATGATTTATTCATTGAAACTCAAAAAGAACAGCAAGAAGAAACAGTTTAAAATGAATTGGGGTAAAGAATAAAAAATTGCGCGTGTCTCTTTGAGATCAACTCAAGGAAACTTTTTTTTGTCAGATTCAAGCTTGACCAGCGAGGTTTCCATTGGAAGGACGGACTCGTCTGTATACAGCAATAGCGGCCGCTCCAACAACAGCAGCAACTCCTGCTGTTGCTCCGACAATGATTCCAGTGCTGCTCCCGGTTTTGTTGGAGGATTCGGTGGATTGAGATGCACTGGAAGCGAGGTTTGCTGGTTGGTAGTTGGGAGTCGTGGTTGGTTTGTATTCAGCAGTAGTAGTGGTGGTGGTTGGCTGGTAGTTTGGTGTCACCGTGGTTGGCTTGTAGTCTGCAGCGTAAAACGGTGGTGGTTGGTTTGTATTCTGGGTTGTATACTGGAGTAGTAGTAGTTGGGATGTAGGCTGAAGGGGTCGTGATGGGGGTGTAGACTGGGGTTGGTAAGTAGTCTGGGGTGTAGACTGTGGTTGTTGGTTGGTATTCTGGGATATAAGCAGTGGTGGTAGGCTTGTAGTCTGGAGTGTCTGAGGTGGTTGGTTTGTAGTCTGGGGAATATGCGTCAGTTGGCTTATAGTCTGGAGTGTCCGAGGTGGCTGGCTGGTAGTCTGGGACGTAAGCAGCAGTAGTTGGAATGTAGTCTGGAGTGTCGACAGTGGTTGGCTTGTAGTCTGGAACAGTGGTCGTTGGCTGGTATTCTGGAATGTACACTGTGGTTGGCTGGTAGTCTGGGACGTAAATAGCAGTAGTTGGAATGTAGTCTGGTGTGTAGACATGTGGTTGGCTTGTAGTCTGGAACAGTGGTTGTTGGCTGATATTCTGGAATGTACACTGTAGTTGGCTTGTACTGGGTAGTCGGCTTGTAGTCGGGGCCGTAGACCGTAGTTGGGTGGTAGTCTGGTACGTATGCAGTAGTGGTGGGCTTGTAGTCTGGAATGTCGGAATGTCGTTGGCTGGTAATCTGGAGAATACGCGTCAGTGGGTTTGTAGTCTGGAACGTCGCCAGTAGTTGGTTGGTAGGCTGGAACATGAGCAGTTGGCTTGTATTCTGGAATGTAGACCGTGGTTGGCTTGTATTCTGGAGAGTACACATCAGTTGGCTTGTAGGCGATGGCCCGCTTGTAGTCTATTGTGAAGAATTTCATTAGAAACATTGGATCGAAATCAAGAAGGCAAACTTGCCTGTTGCAGACACAGAAAGAGCGACGAGAAGAAGAGAGCAAGGGAAGTTCATTTTGATTGTTTGATAAGAAGAAAGAGTGTTGATGGGGATATTTGATCCAATGCTGCCTGCTTTTATACTTTTTTGAGCCCTGGTTTTTGAAGGGGTCGCATCGGAGTTGGAATAAAACCAATGGAAAGTATTTTTAAAACGGATGCACGCATTTGAGAAACGCGTAAATAAATTGAATTTTGCCTCTGTAGAATGCCATGAATAATGACATGAAGCAAAGTCAAAATCAAAAAATTTGACGTTGTTCGCTGCCTCGCTTCTGATTGGTCGAAGCCCTTCTGCCAAAAACATTTCTTCCATTTTGCGTTTTTTCCTTTGATCAAAAAACACCAAAAATGGGCGGCGACGGACACAAGCAGGGACCATTCACCCCAATGTACTTTGTTAAGGGAGCTCTTGCTGGAGGAATCTGCTGTGGAGTTACCCACGGAGCCATGACTCCAGTCGATGTCGTCAAGACTAGAATCCAGCTTGAGCCAACTGTGTACAACAAGGGTATGGTCAGCGGTTTCAGACAGATTATTGCTGCTGAAGGTGCTGGTGCTCTCCTTACTGGATTTGGCCCAACCGCCATCGGTTACTTTGTCCAGGGTTGGTTCAAGTTTGGAGGTGTCGAGCTCTTCAAGGTATTTATTCAATTGTGACCCGATGGCTTGTTTTATGTCTCTAACAATATTGGATTATTTATTAGGTCCAAGCCTCTCAATACCTCGGTGACACTGCTGCCTGGAACAACCGTGTCGCCATCTACCTCGGAGCCGCTGCTGGAGCCGAGTTCATTGCTGACATTTTCCTCTGTCCACTTGAAGCTACTCGTATCCGTCTTGTCTCTGACCCAAAGTTTGCCTCTGGTCTTGCTGAAGCTTTCCCAAAGATCATCAAGCAAGATGGTATCATCAAGGGTTTCTACTCTGGTTTCGGTCCAATCTTGTTTAAGCAAATTCCATACACCATGGCCAAGTTTGCCGTCCAGGGTATTGCTGCTGAACAAATCTACACTGCTATCGGAAAGAAGTCCAAGGACTTGTCTGCCAACGCCAACTTGGGAGTCGCCCTCGGATCTGGTGTTATTGCCGGAGTTGCCGCCTGCCATCATTTCTCACCCAGCCGACACCTTGTTGTCTATGGTTAACAAGGAAGGTGCTGGAGGTAACGGCTTCCATCAGCTCTCGTTTGATCAACTTGGCCAGAGAAACTGGATTCAAGAGACTCTGTTTGAACGGACTTGGACCACGTTGCGTCATGATCGGAGTCTTGACTGCCGGACAGTTTGCTCTCTTTGACACTGTCATGGCAGCTACTGGTGCTCAGAAGTTCCACTTTGTTGACCCAGCTGGCGGAGACCACTAAACAAATCATTAGAATATTGTTTATCAGTTTTCCTACTCGTTTTTTTGCATTTGAATGAAACTTGTGGGTCTTCTTCACCGAGTCTTCCAATAAAGTGGTCCTCTTACTGTTGACACGGTTTAATACTTCAACTAAATAATAAAGTTCGGACGAAGCAACCCCACCCATCTGCAGAACTTAACTACCACTTCCAAAACCTAAAATATGTTTGGTTTCGGACGAAGCGGCTCTCTGAGTGGGCCTGGGACTCCTGCCAATACCGACAATACTTCAAATTACAACTACCGGGAATTCCGCTTAGCCAACACAGCTGCGGCAGCAAATAAGAAGGAAAATAGCTTCAGACGATGCTCTGGCGGTGCTTAGGAAGGACAAGAAGGCCTTGGGTACTTTCACTCGTTGTCCAGTCCAGACCCGCTATTAACACATTGACAGAAACGCAAGCCAAACACGCCCTGGCAACTCAACAGCAGCTTCAAACTGGTGCGTTTTCTTGCTGTGGGAAACGTGTTTATTCGAATGGAGCTAAACACATCAACTCATCCTACTCATGATAGAAAACGATAAACTTGCCCGTGAAATCGAGTCACTTCGCGCATCCTCTTCCACCAAATCATTAGAAACAGAGCTGACTCTTTTGAGAAAGCAAAATAAGGAGGTTTGTTAATTGAATCTAATGAGAATACTGCTGATGATTTGTGTTGGTTCCCACAGCTCACTGCCCAACAAGCAACCACTGCAAAATCAAGCGCAATTCCCATACCAACAAGCTTCTCTCGAATTCCAACATGCAAATCAATACCCTCATCCGGTCGCGCAACTCCTGACTCCACAAACGTCTCCCTCCTTGAACGACTCAACGTCCTGGAATCCGAGGCCTCTCTGGCCCAAAAAAAGATTACAGAACTGAACGTTTTACAAAGATCAAAAGATGCAGAGATTCAAAGGCTTAATGAATGCCTTCAGAATGTCAGGGAGGAGTATCGGAAAGCTGACGAGTTAGTCACAAAGATGGTTGAAGTTGACGGAAGGAAATGCTTGCGGAATGTGCACGGAGCAAAGTGTTGCTTTCATCCAGGTTTGAATGTGTTGATTGAGCTCTTCCGCCAAATAATAACTCTTTGACAGCTTGAATCCGATAAGAACCGCGTGGATAAGGAACTCAGAGAACTTAAAGAGCAATTTGACCACTACAAGTCCAACCACGAGAAGAAGGATGAACTCAATGTCGACGAAAAGGCGGTTTTGCTTTCATTGGAGCAGCAACTTCGTCAAGTCACAGATGAGCTCACCAAAGCAAACAGTAAAATTTCAGCAGCACAAATTGAGGATCAAATGCAAGTGGACGAAATTGAAGAAATGCAGGATCAGCTGGAGTCCTATCGTACTAAAGTCGTTTCTTTGGAGAACGAGAAAAAGACGTTGTTGGAACAATCCCAACAATTGCACGTTGAACTCGCAGCCGCCAAGGAATTAACCTCTCAGCAAAGTGTGCAACTTGACTCATCAGCCGTCGAAATTTCAACTCTTCTAAACAAGCTATCAGAATCTTCAGCAGCTCATAATCTAACCTCTGAAAAATTGAAGGCCACTGAGATGGAGCTTCGACGTACTATATCGACGATGGAAGAAATCAAGCGAACTGCAAAAACGCAACTATTGCAAGCGGAGCAGTTTGTAAACCAACAGAACCATACTATTTCTGTTGTCAAAGAACGGGAAGCTGTGACTACTGGAAAATTCAAGGCTGTGGAAGCCGAGCTGACTCGAACAAAGGAGTTGCACTCGCAGCTTCAGGAGCAATATGACTCAGCAAATGAATCTTTGGGTGCAATTACTTCCGAGGTAAATGATGACACTTTATCCTTTTTTGACGCTGATATATTTTGATAGATTTCTGTTCTACGCTCCAACGCCGAGAATTTGACGGCCGAAAACACCGTCCTCAAAACCGTAATCGAGCATCAAAAGGCCGAACTTCTCAACAGCTCGCAAACTGCAGCCGCACATCTTGAATCCATTCAGCAGGAGCTTGCTCAATCTCAAACTCGAATCTTTTCACTTTCCGAGGATTTGAAACAGGCCCATGATTCCCTCAAACTGGCCGAACATAAAAGGTCATCTTTGGAACGTGTCAAGCAGACATTGGATTTTGAGAAGCAGGAGTTGAAGAGTCAATGTTGGAGCTTGGAGAAGGAAAAACAGGAATTGGCCAAAGAAGTCTCTGATTTGGTATTTTCTATTTCTTCCGAAACAGTCTTGAACTCTCCGTCTAATCATTTTTTATAGGAATGCCAGAATTCGGCCTTGAATGAACAGATCACAGCTAAAGAAGCGAGCTGGTCGCAACTTCAGACGTCTTTGGAAGCACAACGCGATCAATTAACCATGGATATCCAAACCTTGAATCAACAAATACAAGCCCAAGAAGAAGCGCAACTGACTGCTAAAGAGCAGGAGAACAGTCGCCTTTCCGCATTGAACCAGGAAAAGTCGGAAGTCCAGACCAGCTTAGATTCCGTTCTTTTGCAACTATCTAATGCCGAGAAACAAATCAGCGACTTGGAGATGTCTTTATCGTCTTCCAGAGAAGTCGAATCTGCATTGCAACAATCAAAAGCCGCTCTTGAATCCGAACGGGATAAGTTGCTTTCCTCTGAGTCAAATCTTCAAAAGATGGTTTCATTGCTCGAAGAAGAAGCCTTAGTTTTGAAAAATCAATGCGTCGAGGAGATAAACGGGGTAAAAGAATCTGCCCAGAAGGAAATCCAGCAGAATGCAGACGAAGCCACAGAGAAGTGGGCTTCTTTGCAGCAGGAGTTTGAAGTGATCCAAGAGAGATCTGCGCGAGAAGTTGCTGCCGGCCGTTGAAGGGAAGACTCAGCTGGAAGGGCAGTTGAAGGAGTTTACGGGTCAGATGGAATTAGCCAAGCAGCAGTGTGCGAGTCTTGAGATGCAGTTGAAGATGGTAGCGGATGAATTGAGTGTTAAAGAGCAAGAATTGGAGCGGGTACGAAGTGCCGCTGGAGACTCGAACTCGGCTATTGCGGAGGTGAATGAAAGCAGAAGGTTGTTGGAAGTGCACATTGGTGAATTGACGCAACGAATTTCGGAAAAGGAAGATCAGGCTAAAGCAATGGTAACATCTAGTTGATTTTTGGGGATTCACGGTCTTACACAAAATGGTTTATTTACAGGAGCGGCTTTGGGCGGATTGTAAAGAGAAACTCTCGGTAGCCGAGAGTAACTTGGCTGTCAGTGAGGACACGGCGGCGGAAGCTCAAGATGAATTATCCGAAGTCAAGGAGAAGGCCAAAGAACTGAAATCGCGATTATCTGCTGCTATTTTGGAATTAAACGGACGCGATGAAGAGTTGAGTCAACTCAAGCAGAAGAAGCTTGACTTGGAAGAGCAAATTTCGGCCCTGCTAGCGAAGGCTTCCGGAGATGAGTCATTGGTTAGATAAAATCAATCTTAATATTCGTTTCCTATAACTGACGCAGATTTATTTTTTCAGCAATGTCGCGCATTGAGTGATGCCCATGATCGAATCCAGATTCTCACGACAGAGTTGGCAGAAATGACTACTTTGCATTCATCTGAACTTCAGGAACGAATCAAATACTTTGATGAAGAGAAATTGAATCTGAATCAAGAATTGAAAAGGGCTGAAGATGAATTATCAGCGTTGCGCGCTGAAAACGAGAAGGCCATTGGAGAATGCCGATCGCGACTCAATTCACAAGTGGATGATTTAAATACTCGCCTAGGTGTAGCATTGGGTCTTTCGGCTGATCTGGAAAAGCAGTGTTCAATACTGGTTTGTTTTCCCAGTATTATTTGTTTAGAAACCACTCAATATCTAGTTAGACGGAGACACTGACAACAAGCCAGAGAGAGACCACCGAGACCGCCGACGCATTGAATCGTGCGAATGATCAAATCTCTTCCTTGCAAAAAGAATACTGTTGTCTCACAACAACGTGTTGTCGAATTAGAGAAATCGCTCCAAGAATCGTGTTCTTCGATCCGCCGAACAAATTCAGGAACTGACACAATCGCGCCAGACACTGGAATCCAGGATGTTGAATGCCGAAAAGGAAGCCGAATCCTTGACTGCCGAAGTGGAGGTGCTGAATTTCCAAATATCAAACATGGTTGCTGAAAAAGAAGGCTTGGAGAATGAGAAACGCGAGTTGGAAAGCCCGTACTACGCAATTGGACTCTGAAGGTGTTATGCTTAGACAAAAGGTTGTGGATTCAGGAGAGCGAATCTGTCCATTAGCCGTGATTTGGTTCGTGATTTGGAGGGAAAAGTGGCGCATTTAGAGGGGGCTCTTCTTGTGGTGGAAGAGAATCTTCAGAGGATTGAGCTGGAAAAGGGGAATATCATTTCGGCGGCTGAGAAGCGTATCAACGAGATGCAGAAAGAAGGCGAAAGACTGGTTGCACAAGTAGAAGAACTTTCTAGCCTTAAGGTTCGAGCAGTGTGGATTTCTTGATTTGGCACTGAACTCTGCCCTTTTATATTTTTAGGATGCATACACTTCTCTCTTGGAATCCCACTCATCACAAACCTCGTCATTGACATCCAAAGTCAGAGATGCTGAATCATTATTGGCGATCTTGAGACGCGACTTCAGGGACAGGGAGCAACAATCAAGAAATACCAAGAAGAAATATCAGACTTGACTGCACGATTGACAGTGTCGGAGTCCAAGTTCCAACAAGCGGAAGCCAATACTGCCAATGCGGAATCGGAAATAAAGACTCTGCAGACCCAGCTCGAGTTACTGGCGGCCGCCGAAACCACCGCCAAGCAGAACGCGGAAGCGGTTGAGCAAGACATGCAGAGATTGAAATCGGAACTCGCTGGAATAACCGTGCGTATAAACCAGTTTTTCACTAACGCATCTGACTTTTGATTTACAGGTTGCCTATGCGTCATTGTCTGAGACCCACGCCAATCAATCAACAGATTTTGCTGCCAAAATGCAAGAGGCAGTCGCCGAAATCGAATCGCTACCAATCAACTATCGCTTTTCAGACAACTTCACTCACGGAGCAAGAGCAAGAAATTGCTGAATTGAAGCAGAAACTCAGTGCCGCCGAAGCCAATTTGGAAGTTTCAGAAGACAGTGCATCTGATGCTGAAGCCACATGCCGCCAATTGGAGAACAAATTGGAAGTTCTGGAGGCCAGTCTTGCCGAGAAAGCAGGGCTGTTGGACGGAGCGCAACAGAAGATCAGAGAACTTTCAGAAACAATGTCTTTGATGGAATCGGAATCAAAGAAATCTCTATCGGAATTACGAGAACAACAATCTATTTTGGAAAAGCGTGAAGCCGATCTCACTCAATATATTTCGGGGGAGAAGCAACGGACCGAAGCCATTCACAAGGAGCTGATTGCATCAAAGGAAGCTTTGGAGGGCTCGTACTTGTACCTGGAGTCACAGCTGTCAGACTCGCAGACTGAGCTTTTGACGCTGCGCACTGCTAGTGAGAACTTTGGAGTTTGTGAGGCAAACTTGAAGCAGAAAATATCCGAGCTCGAGACGGAAGTTGAGCGTCTCCTTGCGCAGTTTAATGCCGAGCGGGCTGTTGCTGCGGAATCTTTAGTAGCGATGGAGGAACGCAAATAGCGCCAATGCTATGGAATTGAAGGAAAAAGTTGCGTGCATCGGATCTTTGGAAGAAGAGCTCAGACGATGCCACGCAAGAATGGCGGAGAAAAACTTGGAAATTCAATCGTTGGAAGAACGTGTGGCTGATTTGAACTCCAAAATGACTGACGCCAATGCCCATGCTGATTGTCAAGCAAGTAGAATCACACAGCTGGGCCATGATATGGATGTAGCGTCAAAGAAAGTGGCCGATCTTGGGGAACAGATTCGTGTCTTGGAGGAAGAGGTTGGTCGACAGTTGCTTTCGTCTGCCTAAACTTAATTCTTTCGTTTTCCAGTTGGTAACATCAAGAAGTCTGGTTGCAAACCAAGCCCAAGCGATTGAAGAGAATTCCGAGCTTCTCAAGAAGCGAGAGGAAGAATGGACTTCCATCCATCTCAAATTGGAGCATGGGGAGCAAGCGTTAGCGAGTAAAACTGCACGTCTTCAGGAATTACAAATTGAACTGAAAGAGCGCGAAGATGTTATTCATAACCTAAACACCAGAATGGACGAATTCGTAGCTCAGTCTGAATCTTTTCAGTCTGACCGCGCTTCTCTCTTGGAGAAAATTGACAAACTCCAGCAAGACTTTGAATCCCTGGAGGATGAGAAAGTCAACTTGGTGCAAGATCTGGATATACGGGATCGAGATGTTCATGAACTTGAGTTAAAAATCCAAGAATTGTTGTCCGCCGCTCAAAACGACAATCATTCTGAGGAGAGTGCTCTGCGTGTGGCTTCGTTGGAGATGAAAGTGCAGGAGTTGGGTGCTGCTGTCGAAGAAAAGTCCTTTATGATCAAGCAATTTGAAGAAGCGCTGATTTTGGCTCAAAAACTGTTGGATGAACGAGATGAGCATATCGGATCGTTGAAAGAGAGTGTGGAATCAGTGAAAGTCGAATCAGTTGAGGTATCAAATAAGTGGCAAACTCGGCTGGCTGAACAGCAGGCCCTTGTAAATGAATTGCAACAGAAAGTAGAAGATGCAGTAGTCCAATTCGAACTCCTTGTCGGGTGATCTTGCGGATGAACGAAAACGGACTCTTGTTGCTGACATCGGAACTTGAAGCCGCCAAAGCTCAAATCCTGGCACTGTCCGAGTTTGAATCTCTTCTCACTCAGAAATTGCAGGCACTTGAGCTTGAAGGGGCCTCAAAAGCGGAAGAAGTTTTGCGTCTGCAAACTCGCTGTGTTGATCTTGAGTCTATTCAAACTCAGCTTAAACGCGCCGAAGAGGAATTGGAGAATTTACGTAGTCAACTTCGTGAACATTCTTCTCTGAGCGATTCGTTCAAAGAGAAGCTTGTCCTTGCTGCTGAAAGAGAATCTAACTTGACAACTCAGTTGAATGAATCAAATTCGAAATTGGATTCCATGAAAGAACTTGTTGATTCTTCTGGTATTGAAATTCAGCGACTTCGCGATGAGTGTTTGTCTTTGAGTGAAGCTGCAGCGCTAGTGGGTTCTGTTGTGCTGGAGGTGGAAGGATTAAAGAGCGAGTTGGAACAGAAGACCAAGGAAATTTCACAGCATGAGGAGACATTTGCCGAGTTGGAGACCATTAAGGTTGCACTGAACTCATCCCTTCAGGCATCCGTGGCTGAAGTTGCTCGATTATCAACGCTCAATACCGAGCTTGAGAATTCTTGCCTGAGCCACATGAGTCGTATGACTGCCTTGGAGCAAGAGTTATCGGCCAAGAGTAAAGCGTTGAGTACTATTGAAGAGAGATTGTCTTCAGCTCTATTGGAAAAAGATGCTCTGATTGAATCTTTGAAGGAATCCGCCAAAGTATGTTTAGTATTATTTTCTACATTTGGGGTTTTCTCTTAACACTTATGAAACAGGAGCTGACTACTCGTTATGAGTATTCAAGCAAAGAAATCGAAAGCAAACTTCGAGAAGCAGAAAGTGTCATTGAGAGCATGACTTCGAAAGTTGCCGTCTTGGAAGAAGAACTTGGTATCGCAAGGCAAAAATCCGATACTGTTTCTGAAGGCCTTCGGTCCGAGCTTACAGAGTTGCAGGCATCGTTGGACAGCATGAGATCAAAGCTGGAAGAGAGCACGAATATGGCTGTGGAATATGAAAAACGGGCACAAGAAAATGAAGAACGAAACCAGATTCTTCAGGACTCGTCCATCGCTCTTACTAGGGAAAACAAGAAGCTTTTAGTTGTAAGCAGAAACTGGAGAGAAACGTTGAAAAGCTTCAAAGACAGCTGGAAGCTGCTTCAACAACGCATGCTTCTGCTGGAGCCCAGGATCCAGAAACAACACCAACCGGATCTAAGCGTCAAAGTGTGTTTAGCCCTGCAAATCCTGCCAAAGTAGCACGAACTGTGGATGTGCCAGTTAGTATTCCAGTTGAAGCTCCTCCTCAAGTCGCTACAGCTGCCGAACCTCAACTTCCTGCCCAACCTACCCGAACGCGTCGTCATACTTTGGCTGCAAGAAAAGTCACTGAGCAGGCGAAAGATGGTAGTAAACCCGACTGCGCGCAGCAATAACTCTTGTCGTATACTTTTCATTTTGATATTTAAGGCGAGCTAAATATAGTGGATGTTTATAAGACGCATATGAATGAATATTTTCTTTGAATCAATGAAGACTGCAAGTCGGTCGTGCTTTTCTTGTTAATCTTTGCACATCTTAGTTGCCAATGAATAGAGATGAATAGCAGGGCAACAGCAGAGTCTCCCAGCCAGCTTCCGGCGATTCTCCACCCAGTAAACGCGTCCAGCGCACCGCATGAGTTCACACCCAAGATGAAGCCCCGCAAGCTTAACGCGCCTGCCTCAGTGGCAAGCAAGCACGATGCCGTCCAGGAGCTGCGCCGAATGAAGTCCTTTGGATACATCGAGCCCGCGAGCCACGACTCGGCCCTGAAGCCGCACCAGCAGGACGCGTACGGCTCGATGCTGCTTGCTGCGTTGCCTGACTCCAGCGGCAACTCCGAGTCAGAACGACCGAAGAATATCCAAACAGAGCGTCCGAGTCAAAAGCCGCGGGATTTCTTCAGCCAAAACGCGTTGCGGCTTTTGACTTTGGCGCCTCGCTGCCGTCGATTCCCGGCGATCGCGTTTCGGCACGGAGGCCGCGCTCGAAAACCTGACATCTTCGAGCTGTTTAAAAAGCCGAGGGATCCGCCGCCGAGTCTCGAGGAATATGCGCACATGAGGGCAAAGTCGGATGACTCTAGTACGCGTTCTGCACCCCGGTCTTGTATGAAACAAAAGCCAATTGTCCATGGATCAAACAAGTTGAAGCTGCCCGGTCTTGAAAGACCTCCTTCAAGCATACGGCAAGTATCTGGCTTAGTCAATCAAATTGATTCTGTGGAAGACGACGCGTTTTTCACAACTCAAAGCCTCACGATGGCTACCATAACACAGCAATTACCGCTCTCCCTATCACCTCTACTGCCCAACTCTCAAAAGCCTCTTGATGAAAAATTAAGCGATGTCAATGTGCTTGATGCGGGACCAGTCGAGATCCTGAAACCATCCGCAGAGAAGAAAACAGTTGAACTCCGGCCTGTTATACCTCCGGCGCCTCTGAGGCCAAAAAAGAAAAAGAAAGACATTGGAGGATTGAAGACATCAGTTTCCCTCTCCCGGCTTGGGGACGACGCGAAACCAACTGTACGAAAAGTCGAACCAGCAACAGAGAAGCCGTTAGAGCAACAGCAACAACACCAACCGCTGATGAAGTCCGAACCAAATCTTTTATTGAAAGGGGATATCAATTCAGTTCTTGACTTTTTGTCGAACCTCTCGTTGACAAAGTTGGACGATCCTGTTCCAGCCACTACACCCAAAAAAGAAAAAAGCGAAGAAGAAAGTATGGACGTCGTGTTGCCTGACTTGGTTCATGTTCCTACGACTGTTACAGCACCCAAAGCTATTCAGGAGGCTTCTCTTCGGCGCCACAAGGAATTCATGAAGACCATCAAAATAGTTCCAATCAACGAAACGCCCGTCATTGAGCAAATTACCTATGATCAGCTGTTGGGAATGTTTCGAGATGATTGCACTTTCTATGAGAAGCGTGAAACCAACATTCAATTGAATGAGTTGAACGAAAAGAGCAGAAGACTCAGCGTATTTGCAAATATTCGCATCGAAGCAATTCATTGGGAGCAGCTGCATGATTCTATTTACAATTTCTTCCGATTGCATAAACTGCGGCAAGAGCATGTGATTGGGATCGAGTTGACTCGATGGATCCTTCAACTAATGAGTACGTTTTAATGCCGTTTCCCTCTTTTTTATTACCAATTTTTTTTGACAGAGTCGTTGAATGCTTTTTTTTAGATCAAGGACCAGAGGAATCATTTGCCATTCAAGAACTCAAATCTATTTTTGCAAAGTCTTCAAGGGGAGAACTACTTCAAGTCAAAGTGCATCTCTACCATCTACATCGCTTGGCTAATGCAATGACCGATCTTCCACACCCCATATACCGACCTCTCGCTTCCATTTTCGGATCTCTTGTATTCAACTCTGTTCCGCAGATTGGATTTTACGTCAAGGGACTGTGGAAAGATGTCGGCGATGTCGAACGGGAACGCGAAAGCCGGAAAAAGCAATCCATAGTCCCTCCCATCACAGATACATCAATAGGTTTTCGAGAGATACAAAAACCGACGCTAATCAAGCCCCCACCATTCCAGATTGAAATCCCTAAAAATAGCCCATTCGCCAAAAACGCCAAAATCCCCTCAGGAGGAGCGTGAAGCGGAATACGAGCGGTGGCTTTTGGATCAAGATGAAGGCGGGAGTAAAGCTGCGGCTGCTGCCAAGCTCGCACTTAGCCATTCTCAACATCATCGACACATTAAAAAGGAGAGGAAAGTCAGTGAGAATATTGTGGTTCGAGTTGCGTGCCAAGGTTCACAAGATGGGTGCCAAGAAATTTGAAGCACTCATAAACGAGAACTATGCGATATCACAGGCGTCTATTATGGCGACTCCAGAAGATATTAAAGAAGGGATCAAGGATTCCTACGCGTTTTCTTTTTTCATGACAAAGGAGGAACTTGCGTCAAAGATATTTTTGGAAGAAGGTTGCCATGCTCTCACAGCTGCAGCGTTAGAATTCATTTTGGTGCATATCAACAGCATATTCAATGGAAAATAAACAAAAACAAATGTATAATGCTTATATAGTCTGTATATATAAAAAAGGAATCTGCAAAGACTGTACCAATTACCAGAATTTCATAAAAACCTCCTTAAACTCATTATATTCAGTCTTCATTTCGTTGTATGTATCACATGGCATGACAATCATAACATGTGAAATCTCTCCAACAACAATCCAAATACCACATCTCACAAAACCCGCATTTGACCAACAGTTTCACACTGCGTGCACATGCAACACAGTACTTTTTCTTGCAGTAGTCGCATTTATTGCCATGATCGTTCCTCCAATAAATATCCGAGCTGGGAACCCGTCGCGATTTGAGCAGTGTTCTCGTTTCAGTGGACTCACAGTATGAAATCGCAATTTCGCATTTGCCACATTGAAAAGAAGGCTTTGTGTGTAGTTTTATACAGAAATTGCATAGTTTGGATGCAAGGTACTGGCATATGAGCAAGAGAGTATCTGAATTAAGGCTATTGGGAGGAATAGACTGGAGAAGAGTGTCAAAAGTTGAAATGTTGCATCCAAAGGGTTCGTGTAGCTTGGTGCAATGGGCGCAAAAGTCCGATGGCAAGTACCTGGTGCATATCCTCTGCACGATACGGGCAGGTAAAGTATCTTTGGTCAGATGCCTTACGAGAAAGACAACTTCGAGGCGTTGGCTCTTTTCAGGCAGTGTCATTGCGTTGAAGTTTTTAGTTTTGAAACCAATTTTAAACTGCGATACTTCCTCAATAACTTTTTGTACTCAGCTACAAGTATATTATTACCCATACTGCAAAATTATTTCTTAAAAATTCCACTTTTTATCCTTGGTTTGCAATTTCCTCATATGCCGCACAGGCACAACATGTGGAATCTTGCCAACAACAATCCAAATACCACGCCCTGCAAACTCCACATTTTGCCAACAGTTTAACACTGCGTGCGCATGCAAAGCAGTATTTTATCTCGCAAGTGTCACATTCACTACCATGATCGTTTCTCCTATACACATCAGAGATTGGAACACGTCGCGATTTAACCAATGATCTCGATTTGGTGGACTCACAATATGAAATCACGGTGTCGCATTTACCACATTGAAATGAAGGCTTTACGTGAAGTTTCATGCAGAAGTTGCATATTTTTGGTGCAAGGTACCGGCATATGAGCAAGAGAGTATCTGAATTAAGACCTGCTGGGAGGTATAGACTGAAGAAGAGTTTCAAAAGTTGAAATATTGCATCCAAACGGTTCATGCAGCCTGGCACAATGACGGCAGAAGTGCAATGGCAAGAATCTGGTGCATATTCTCTGGACAATACTGGCGGGCAAAGCATCTCTCGTAAGATGCCTTACGAGAAAGATAATTTCGAGGCTTTGGCTCTTCACAGGTTCTGCCATTTGTGGTGAAGTTTTTTTTTAACATCCAGTCATCAAATCTTTTGCTTCTTGTTTTTGTCTCCAAAGTAAGCATTAAATCTCTCCCCTGCACTTTCAATCAAATCCAATCCTTTACAAAACGCGAAACGAGCATGACGCCCTGGAACACTTCCTCCAGCCCCAGGTTTACGTTCGTAAAACGCGCTTGGTGGGATTGCTGTGACACCGACTTCCGTTGTAAGGAATCTGCACGCGCGGAAATCACGTCGAGACTCTTTCGAATCGGCTGGTAAGTGGGATTCCAGGGAAGTAGTATCCGCCATCACAAAGTAACCTCCATGTGGCAATGTTGGAGCCAATCCAGCTGTTTTCAAGACGGTAATCAAGTGGTCTCTGTGGTTTTGGTATGTCTTGACTGTATCTGCGAAATAAGATGATTCCATTGCCTTTTCAAGGGAGATTGCCGCAGCTTCTTGGAGAGGAGTGAACAACAGCAAAAGTGTTGAATTGGTGGATCATCCAACAGCTTCGAATCAAATCTTCAGGTCCAAGACACCACCCAATCTTCCATCCCGTAACTCCAAACATTTTTCCGATGGATCCAAGAGTAATTGTTCTTTCAAACATTTTTGGAAGACTCGCTAAACAAAAACGTCTCAGAAAAGTAACACCACAGCATCCATAACTCACCAAACTTAATCATTTTCTCCTTAGAATCAGTAAACACCAAGGTTTCGTAGACCTCATCTGCAATGACAACCAAATCAAACTCCTCCGCAACCGCAGCAACAGCCAGCAATTCCTCTCTCGTCCACACTTTTCCAACTGGATTGTGCGGGTTATTGATAAAGAGAGCCTTTGTCTTTTTGGTAACTGCAGCGCGTAACTTTGAAATATCAAGCTTCCAATCGGCTGAAGTGGCGGGCTGGCCTGGTGCAGGAGCAGCTGGCACCAAATCCACAATCACCGGAGTTCCACCACTCAATGCAATCGCAGCAGGGTAAGAGTCGTAAAATGGCTGCATCAGAATCACTTCGTCGCCTGGAGAGACCAGAGCCTGCATTGTCACGTAGATTGCTTCAGTTGCCCCAACAGTAGGTAATAATTTGAGTGAGTGGATTCAACGTGCGGACCAATCTTGTCTGAGTAAAACTTTGACAGGGCTAGTAACGCAGGTGAGTTCTTGGATTATTGCAATCATTTAACTGCTTCCCACCATTGACTAGACGTGGATGGCCTTCCGATCTTGTGTACTGATGAGTCATGCATGTGTTTGAAACAGCTTCAGTAGCAGCAGATCGAATAAAGTCAGGAACGGGCAGAGTAGGAAACCCCTTTCGTTTTTCAATCGAGTCGTCAGTTCAGACACAATATTGAATGCGTTCATTATCTACCTGGCCCAGATTGACCTGCCTTGTGCTTATTAGCCAAAGCAGTCATTTCTGCAAAGACAGTCCCGCTCTTGTCGAGATGGTCAAGGCGCTTAAACAAAGAAACTCGTCAGATAGTGCAACAGGACTTCTCCACCATCAAGCTCACTTCTGATGATTTAGTTGAAACAGTTGAAGACATTCGAAACAGTGGTAATCGGGCAATTCGAGGGAAGATTGCACGGCAGACTGGCATGCACAATCACCAAAATCACGCAATTTAAATTTCTATCGTACATACGCATATCGCTGTATATCGTTGTAAAGTTTATTACATTAGGATTTGAACCGGAAAGTTGTACATCAGTCCGCAAACGCATAAACTGCATAAAGGCGCCATGCTCAGCCAGTTAGATGGTATTCATTTTCGGAGGATTTACATTACCATGAATAAGGAGCAATGATCATTTCAATATCTTCTCTTTACTTTAATTACTTTTTTCCCGCGACTACCTCCTTATTGTTTTGGCCGCCATCAATCGTGGAAATAAGTCCACTTTTAAAAACCCCACCATCCCCAACCTTTACAAAATCAATCACAATCACTTTCTTTCCATTCTCAATCTCGAGTCTTTCAAAAGAGGTCTTTCCGTTCATCAGAACCGTCAATTTCATGTTTAATGCAAGACTTCCAGAAATCGGTATGACAATCGGATTTGACTCAACATCATACCTCGAGGGATGACACATTAAATACACGTTCTTTCTGACCAAGTTGTAAGAAATCACGCATCGAACCCAGTTGGAAGGCGTCACATTGAGAAAATATGATTTCGCTCCTATAGCGACAATCGCGTCATGTGCGAAACTGAAACCCGCAGTTCGCCTTTTTCAAAGTTCCTCCATATTGAGAGTTTACTTGAAGCGAGTTTGATGTGGAGCGTAACTGTTGCTGTTGTTGCTTCTGACTATTTCCAGTCCGCTTCTGTGACTCTTTTCGATCTGAGCTGAGTTGAGATAACCATTTCAATTTACTCAGAGTCTTATGACTACCCCCGAAAATATCTGTATTCAAAAGACTCCAAACTCTTGGAACAGCTTGAAGTAACAATACGATCGTAGTATTCAAGAAAACAAGAACCGCGATTTTGATTGAATAATCGACAGGATCATTTCGCCCCATTATTCCTGCCAGAACACAAGAAATTGTGAGACACAATGAAACAAGTAATAGAAACGTTGCTTCCGAGTGTATAGCGGGCATATTGTGGGACTTATAAGCAACAATGTACATGGATGCTAGGATTAATATGTTGTAGATCCATAGGGCGGTGCTCAAGGCGTCAGAGTTGTGGGATGTATATTCGCATTTGAGTTCAATTATGTAACCCGGCAGAAACTTTTTGGAAATGATTGGTTTCGAGTAGATTGTCCAAACGCCTAATAGTATCTATTTATACAGCGTTAGAGTAATACAACAACCTTTTCTGTGCCATGTTACCATTTCCACCAACACCACTCCACAAGTAGCCAAAACCCAAAACAAATCCGCAACCATATACTTTGGCAGCTTATACTGCGCCGTATAAATAAGTGTGACTCTCAGATTCTTGAATATCACAGCCGCACTCATGATTGCAAATGAACACAGTTGAAGCCACAGAATAACCTGACACTTGAACGTACTTGGGATTCCAATGTAGAATAAATTAGATACATGGGATGGAACACTTCCCAAGGCGAGTATCGATAGGAATGTGACGGATCCTTGGCGAATTGAGCCAGCTTTCTGAAAACGTTGGACAACAAGAAAAAAACCGATCCCAAAAAATAGTCCAACTCCAGCAAATGCTTTTAATAGACTTGCATCGAATCCATCAGAACGTATGAACAAGGTTGTGTAGATGGGTCCATCCAATGGAGGTGTGGACGTTCCATCAAAAAAGATCGGTAACGTTCCATTTCGATACGCGATTGTAGTTACATGTGTGTCGGTGATTGCGAATGCTAATAAAGAATAATTTAATCGTAAACTACACGTCAAATAGAAAGCAAAATACTGTCAATTACGTATTGCTGTGATGGCATCTGTCTTTCCATCGCAGTACGTGATTTCATATGATCTAATTTTTTTTTATGATCATGTCAGAAAAATAGCCGTGGGATAATAAGTACCCACGTGGCAATGTCTCCGTTTGGTGTTAACTGAAGTGGGTCTCCTAAAATTCCACGATAACCAGTATCCATAAATAATGTGCTATTCATCATAGGATCGAAGACTTTGTATTTGAGGAGTGTTTGGTCGGGATTTGAGTAACTGAACGATCAGAGAGTTAAAAAAATTGTAGTTTGGAATAAGTAAGATACATACGTTATCAAGACCGTGGGCAAATATCCTCGGACATTCGTGCATTTGAACAATATTGAACCAGCTTTCTATTGTGAGTCGAGAGAACTGATCACTGTTAAGTAACCATATTAATACAACTTCACAACACATTCGTCAATTTTTGCCGAAAAAAAAAAGAAAAACTCCACCCCCAAGGCGCCTGAAACGCAGTTAATCAAATTCCAAAAGATCTGTTTCTCTATTATACATGCTCGGATTTGAAGGATTAGCACCAAACGTGTTGATAATCCCTCGTGCATTCTTGTAATAATCGGGACCCCACAGTTCAACAGCGTTTTCACTACTGAAGGGAATGTTCTCCAAGATCCAGACGTACTCTGGTCCCACAAATTGCTTTCGACTGAAAAAAATAGAAAGTGTTAGTATGTTATCAAGAAACACCGAAACAACGAAAGCGATAAAATAACTCAACTGAGCCATCCCGAAGTATATACTAGCAGATTCATCAACACCAGCACATAGAATAATATATCGTGCATCTGCTTGCGCCAGACTCTTTGTCAAAAAGTCCAAATCGAGACTATTGTCGAGAACAACTCTAGCAACAATATGAAAATTCTGGTTTTCCAGATACTGAGAAATATATCCACAATCTATTGTCGAAGCATCCTGAAAATTAGGAAGATAAAAAAACAGACACACACAGTCAAGAAGAAAGACTCACGGGAACTTGGGTTTGAAAACGGCGTTGTATCCACAAGTGCGACCCGCCCGACATTCCATTTCCGCAACAACAATCCAATCGAGTCCGCCAGACCTGTCAACGCGTATGTTTGGAAATAGTATCCGTATTTATTCCGATCCCACATTTTTGTTTGGATTGCAGAGCCAGTACACTGGGGGATTTGATAGTAACTATACACTTCCGCGTCGGCCGCCATTGTCCCCGGGAAAAAGTCGCCGAAAACAGCGATAACATCTAAAATAAAAATTTAAAATCATATTGAATCTATTGTAAAAGGGTTATTCACACACCAGGATGTTGATTCGCAATCTCATACGCAGTCGCTATCGCAGCCCCAGGACTCGCCGACTTTCTCCCTTTATAAAGCTGGCCATTATTAAACCGCTTGATTTTAATCGTCGTGTTGGGAAGGACACTTGGGTCAGCGTTGATCAAGTCGATTGCAAATTCCATCGACTGCTGGTTCCAGTACCACCATGACTTGTACCCCCATAGGATCCAAATTACTCATTGTTGTGATGTTGATTTTATCGTAGCCGCCAATGACGAGGGATCCATTGTAGGTTAGCTCGGGGAACCTGCGTCAAGTTAACATTTTTTGTTGGAAGTGAAGTTGCCATTTCATCGCGTTTTCTTTTAAGTACTTACCAGTTGAACGGTCCGATTAAGCCTATAGTAATCGAAGATTGGTTCTTGGAGGCCAGCGGCGCCAAGGACTGAGACATCGTTAAAAAGGTGTTGTGAAAATCTGGGGAATCTTTGACTATCCACATCCATTCATCAAATTCATAAACTATAAAAAATTCACGCTTCGCTCCAATTGCGAATCAACTCCCGATAAAAGCGAATCGCTTCAAAATATCCATCAAATTCAATATACTCATCAACAGTATGAGCATTCGCGCCTCCTGTCGGCGCAAACCGATAAATACTCGTTCCAAGCGCCCAATAATGCCTAGTGTCTGTGTTTCCAGGCATCATGTTTGGCCCCACTACGATACGCCCAGATTTACCTCCTTTTGATTTATCAAACACGTGGTGGATTGTTCCTTCCAATACATTCCATCCCAAATCATTGTCTCCATTTGAGGGACTTGTTGGACTTGGTTCTAAACCTGCGAATGCAGGTTCGACAGTGACTTGACCGACCGCGTTTTTGGATCCGATTTTGAAAGCGATAGTATGGGAATCCGATGCAAAGTCAACGATTGTCAAGTTCAAGCGTTGCTCCTTGGCCACTACTTGTTTAAGAACCTTGTAAATATGGGTTTGAGTTCCAACAAGGGAACTGTCTACCGCGATTCTGTGGTTGATGATTGTGACTACTTTTTCTGGAAGGGCATTCACTTTGAGGCCTCCTTGTATGATATCGACGGCTTGAGTAGTGGTTAAGAGAGAGGCGATGGATTCCGACGATTCTGCAAGCTTTTTAGCCAACAAAGTACGACTTTTGGAAAGATGCCTGAGCGCCCTTTCGATAAATGGATCGGGTCTCTCTGAGTGCTCGATGTAGCACCGAGTGGCTCCCAAAATGGGGTTGTTGTCGCTCAAAGTGGTCGGGTATGGGCTGGATTCAAAGAGCGCGTGGTGGATTGTTCCTTCCAATACATTCCATCCCAAATCATTGTCTCCATTTGAGGGACTTGTTGGACTTGTTCTAAACCTGCGAATGCAGGTTCGACAGTGACTTGACCGACCGCGTTTTTGGATCCGATTTTGAAAGCGATAGTATGGGAATCCGATGCAAAGTCAACGATTGTCAAGTTCAAGCGTTGCTCCTTGGCCACTTGTTTAAGAACCTTGTAAATGTGGGTTTGAGTTCCAACAAGGGAACTGTCTACCGCGATTCTGTGGTTGATGATTGTGACTACTTTTTCTGGAAGGGCATTCACTTTGAGGCCTCCTTGTATGATATCGACGGCTTGAGTAGTGGTTAAGAGAGAGGCGATGGATTCCGACGATTCTGCAAGCTTTTTAGCCAACAAAGTACGACTTTTGGAAAGATGCCTGAGCGCCCTTTCGATAAATGGATCGGGTCTCTCTGAGTGCTCGATGTAGCACCGAGTGGCTCCCAAAATGGGGTTGTTGTCGCTCAAAGTGGTCGGGTATGGGCTGGATTCAAGAGCGGCAATCAATAACGCGCTGTATCCGATTCCAGTATGCTTTGGTGGAACTGAAGAGTGTCCTCCCTTTGTTTCCACAGTGATGGAAACATCCACATATCCCTTTTCACCAGTACCAACAGCCGCTACATGGACATCGTCAACAATAGTGAAGGAAGGCCCTTCATCCACAATTAATCCAACTTTTCCGGCGAGTTGCAGATCTTTTGCTAGGTATTGTGCAATCTTGTTGGCGCCTTGGTGACCCGAAATCTCTTCATCATGGCCATACGCGAGGAAAACGGTTCTGTTAGGCACAAATCCAGCTGTGAGAAGTTCTTCGACAGCTTCCAAAGTACCCAGCAAAGTTGCTTTAGTGTCTCCAGAGCCGCGACCCCAAAGGCGACCAGAATCTTTGTCGATATAGCCTGAAAAAGGAGGATAAGACCACTGGTTCAATGTTTCAGGGAGAACCGGGACTACGTCTTGGTGGGCCTGTATAAAAATCAGTGGTATTCTAATAGGGTTGAAAAAAAGGAGACAGCATTGTACCATTAAAACCATTGGTTCAGCATCCTTGTTTTTTCCTTCCCACGTGTACAGGAGCGAGTATTCGTTGATTACGCGTTTGTTCAAGTGGGTGTGGACCAGAGGGAATACAGATGCCAGGTACTCGTGGAAACGCGTGAAAGCGGCGTGTTCACGATCGCCCTTCTGCGGGGGCACATTTGTCATGTTGTCGAACTATGGGCTGTTGTTAGCGTACAGTATTTGCCATTTGTAATTCAATGCGCACCGAAACTGTCGCAATCTGCACGGCGCCCGACAGCCGCAGCAGCACTGCGTCTGTCGCGCCCGCCTGCCGCGATGACAAATCGAGTGCTGACAAATTCGCACGCGGCACAAGCGGCGGCCGCTGCGCGCAGCTTCCGCTTCCGCTTCCGGCTTCCGTTCCGGGCGATCCGCTTCCGCCAAAGTGCAGCCAGGCGGCGGCAGGCAGCGACGAGAACGAGGCCCTTCAGGAAGACAGCGTTGAAGGCGCTGCGGGGGGCGGTGGCGGGCGGGAAGCCAAGCGAGGCGGTGGGGAGAGCGAGGCGGTTGGATTTAGAGCATTTTTGGTAGGGAGACAGTGTGACTTTTGATTCCAATGGAGTTGTCCAACCATTGAAGATCGTCTAGTCAGCTATATGCCGAATATTAGAATCTTGCTCGTAGGCGAATTAAAAGTGAAGGCCTTGTGACTCGTGAGGATAGGAATCTTGAGACTCCTGTGATCTGTTGGTGCTTCCCCGTACATTGCATCTTGCGAGGCTGAGACGCGATCTTTGTCAGTAAATACGCGTCGTCGTTTAGGGTGGTTTGGTTTTTATTATCGCCGCAAAGGTAAAGGGTGAGCTCATGTCCCCAAAGAATACTATCAGCGTCAAAGTCTAAAAAGAAAGATTTGATTCCGTCGCCTGGCCTGTCTATTTAACGGAAAAGTGTTGCGTCAAACAAATCGTATTTTCGGATTAGATTTATTGGACGGTAATACTATAAAAGCCTGTTGGGCATCAGCACTAATAGTTTAGTGGTTATAATCACCGCTTCCCAAGCGGTGGACTCGAGTTCGAATCTCGGTTAGTGCATAGATTTTCGGTTTTAGCCGTTCCTGACCGTAATGTCGGTGCTTGGTTGTTTTGAATGTCACAAGATCGAAACCCCGTGCTCGGTTCAACAACAATGGAAACGCAAGTATTTGTCAATGCGCTCCATTTCCCACTTCATTTGTTTGGATTCAGCTTGGGCAAGTGTCCAAAATGTTGTATTCAAAAAAAGCTTGTGCACTTCTGTAAAAGAACTACAACAAAATTCTAATTACGTGTCGAATCTATTTGTGTGATAAAACGCTTTCCTTAAACAGCTTTCCATCCCCTTCTATCGCAAAATCCATCAGCACTCTTTTTCCGTCTACATTGGCAATAATGACGCGATCCTGAGAAACATCCCCAAACTCCAAAGCAACAGCCTCAACAGATGCATTCAAATCCAATGGAAACGCAACCGGCTGAGATACCAGATCCGATCGTAACGGTAATATCAATATACACACAGTATTCCGAACAACACCAACAGCCACTGAACCCATCTTCCACGTCTTTGAAATCGGCCAAGTCTGTATGCTGTAAACTACATTAAATAAACGCGAGAATTTTGGTTTTCCAGGTAAAGCCGCGGAAGCCATTTGGGAGTCGAACTGCATCTCCTTTTTGAATCAATGCGCGTCGGGCAGACATGGATCCTCTAGTGTGACTTCCAGCTTGCCCTGAAGAACTAAAAAGACTCCATCTGACCCGAGTACCACCGGGTTACCGATTGCTTATTCATAACTTCATTCTGTAACAGTGCCAGACATCTTGGAACAGCCTGCAAGAGAAGAGGAATACTAGTGTTGATAAACACCAAAATTGCTTCCTGAATAAAGTAATCTGTTTCTGTACTACTGGATTGACGTAGCAATGGTAGAAGAATGGACGAGATTGTCAAGGATGCTGATAGAATCAACAGCATGGTGAACTCAGAATGAACTTGAGCAACAGTGTGGGATTGATACGTGATCCATATCATGATTAAAAGTATTATAATGTTGTACACCCACAGTACAGCCCCCATTGCACTTCCACTTGATGCACCATATTTGAACTCGTATTCAATAACGTGTCCAGGCAAATACTTTTCCGTGATGGTGGGCTTGGAAACAGCTGTCCATATTCCCAATAGAATCTAATTTGGGTATGAAAATCTTTTAAACCTATTATTTTCATGTTTTCATGTTTTCGCCCCTCACCCACCAATTCAATCACCAAGAACCCGGAAAGAAAAACCAACCAAACACCATCCCGCACAAAATACGGAGGCAATGGTTTCGTTGATGAATAAATCAAGTTGGTTCTCATATTCCTCGCCATCAAAGCAGCATTCACAAGCACATATGATATGAGCTGTAACCATAAACGTATTTGACTACCCCGAACATGTAGGGGTCCCCAAATAAAACAGATTGGCAGTATACGAGGGAATACATCCTAAAGTCATGATACACATGAAAGCGACATGAACCCGATCTGATTGCAACTTTTGATCGGAATACTAAAATCACTACCAGAAAAAGGAATGCAACTGTTATCCCGCTTGCAGAAAAGCCAATAAGTAACGACCCCGATGCGCTTGAGGTCTGTATTATGCTATAGGTGTAGGATGGTCCCGTCGGGTGGGGGGATTGAAGTTCCATCGAAAAATGTTACTGTTGTGCCGTTGATTGGTATGATTTTTGTAATTGCAGAATCTGTGATTGCCCATTCTGAAAAAAAATGGATCGAAAATTAGAGAGCCGTGACTTCGAGGGCGAGTCAGAGAGTGTCATTTAAGAACTTACTGACGGATGTCAAGTATTTATCTGTGCCATCAACGCATTGCATGTAAAACGTTCTAAGAGGACGTTATATCGCTATTACGCGTGTTAAAGTAAATTAAAACAAACGTTTGCAGTCCTCCAGTATTTGAAAGAACTGCAGGATCGGCGACTATAGTACGAGCGCCTGTATCCCTAAACAATGTCCAGTTCATGTTCTTTCTTGCAGACTCAGCAAATTTGCTTCCAGATAGAATCGATGAGTCACTCTCAAGAAGCTAAACAAAAAGCGACCTGATTAATATTTCAAAGGCGTTGAAGTATTATAATATGAAACTACTTTGTGTAGACCAGCAGCGAAAATCTTGGGACATGCGTGCATATTGATAGCATTGGTGTACATCTCCATGTTCGTTCTTGTAAAGTTTTTTGCACTGTATAACATGCAAGTGAGTGCTTTCTTTTGCTGGCATTATTATGGTAAATTTCTTTCTTTACCCGTTCACAGTCTGGAACTCATTAATAGTACGCAAAAGATTGGTTTCTCGCTCCAGCATAGCAGGGGTCAGTTCATTCAACGCAAAAATATTCATAAACCCTCGAGCTACTTTATAATAGTCCGGGCCAGTAAATCGCGTACGCAAAGGCAGTCTCGGGTTTGTTGAAGCTGAACCACACGTAATCTTTGCCAACGAGAACATTTTGCCTTGTGTAAAATCATTTGTACATACACATGGTAAATATAAAAAGAAAGACGAAATTTACATTGCTAAATTAAAATATATCCCCGCTGTAGTCTTTGAGCTGGCGCATAGAATCATGTATCGTGAGTCGGACCGAAGAAGTTCTTTTGCCACAGCCTGAACAGATATTTGACTTGTTATAGGAAGAGAAATTTTGGAGATGAATAAGAAATCCATGCTTCTGAAGAACTCGAGCAACAACGCCACCCCCTAAACAAAGGTATCCATTTAACTGAAAAACGACCATGATTATATCCTCTGCTTACATGATGCTTCATCAAGTGGTCCTTCATTAATGATTGAAACACGTTTGACGTTCCAAGACTTGAGTGCCAACATGATGGCCTGGGCGTAGGTCTCTACTATTTTTGTAAGCGCATCAATACACAACCTGACAAAATATAAATTTTAAAAAAAAGGTACATGTTGTCATGGTTTGGAAATAATAAGGGAAATTTGATCGCGAGTCTAAGATGGGATACAGCATAGACCCGGTACAGACGGGAATTTGGTTTTGCCCATAAATCTGGCCGCTTAAAGCAACTTCGACTGGGAACATACCCCCAAACATTCCCAGTATTTCTGAATTCAAAATTAATCATTTAGCGATGTCGCTGTTCCACTTTTTTTTTGTTCCCATTTATTAAACTGACCAGGATAGCTGGATGAAATCTCATTCGCAAGCGCCATATTATACGCGAAATCAGAGCTCACAGCGGGTTTACGATTATTTCTGAACCGTTTGACGAGAATAGTAGTGTTTGGGAGGATAGTCGGGTCATTGTTGATTTCGTCAATTGAATACACGATCGCCTCCTGGTTCCAGTACCAATACATTGTGTAGCTCCACATGGCCATGTCGCTCAGTTTCGCGATATTCAGCTTTTCGAATCCACCAACTACTTCGAAGCCTTTGTATTTGAGACCTGGAATCCTGATCAATTTCTTTTTTTGTTCAAATCGCCCGCGTTTTTGTGCCTGAACTGTAGAAGATACCATGAATAGGGTCCAAAGATTCCGACTGTTATGAAACGACTGGTTTTTGGATGCGAGGGCATTCGATTGAGACATTGGCGGCACGTTCAAACCAACCAGTCGTCTATGTCTGACAATTTTCTGACAAAATCCGTATCAGTTGGGAAAATGATATCACTTCCATCAAAACCCCTTTCTTTGTTTTATTTTGCTTTATTTTTTTTCATTCCTCGAATTCACAACAATTTCCTCTTTATGCGATTTCTTTCTCGATATAGAAATGATTAAGTCAGCAATGTATAAAACGGCAATTCCCATATGCCCGAAAAAGTAAAGCCGCTTCCACACGGTGAATCCGGACTCGAGGGTTCGTAGCTGCATCGCTATGGTCGCGTAACTGATTGAAAAGACTGTTGCAAGCCAGCCAAGGAAGTTGTATATGGGTAGTAATTTGTGAAGCCACGACTCTTGATTGTGGAAATAAGGGCGTAGATGTTTTCTGGTTATTCTGTTGGATGATACCAGAAGAGAGAGTGTCAAAAAGAATGAGTAGTATCCTGGATCTGAAGTCGATTTGAGTCAATTTCCCGTTTCTTCAAAATCAATGTGAACAATCGAACTTACAGAATCCATGCCAGAAAGCAGACACCAAGAATGTCACATGCGTTGCAATGGACGCGTTCGATTTGGCGTGGAGGCGTTCTTGTGGAGTTTGATCCGGCAGTGGTTCTGGTGCAAGCCTTAAGTAGATTGAAGTTCGCAGCCACAACGCAGTCTGTACATTCCAAGCGCTATGTTCACATTTATATTAGTCAATACCATTTTTTTAACTGCCCATCTTTACCTCATAAACATTCGAGGGTTCTCTGGAAACTCCAGCTCCCAAATCCTGACATTTTCACACCGATTCCATATATGGCTACCAGCTTGGCTTTCCTGCTGCTTCAATTGATCCTCGTCATCCTCTTTCTTGCCTCCTCTTCCAACATAACCGAACCCACATAATACACATGCGCCTTCGGCCAACTTCCAAGCCCCGAAAAACTGTGCTTGCTGAGCGAGGCTAGCAATGAAAAAGTATCCCACGCGTCGAAAGATACTCCATTCCAAAAATAACGCGTCTAATCCAAACTCGTATGGAAAATACGGGCTCAACGCGATATTCAGAAGAGATAAAGATAATCCGATAGAAATGGTTTTGAATAGATATGGCCAACGTCCAGGAAGAATCTTTGCTGATTTGTCCACGAGTTTGAAAGGACCTGAATCAGTTATGAAATCCCAATACGTTCGAAAGTGGAAAGATGGCCCGAGAATAAAGGCGGGATAAAAGAATATAAAGCCAAGGTAATCGAGAAGGGATGGGAACGTTTTGGTATTGATTGTTAAAGCTTGTTGAGTTGTGGACAGTTCCTGTTCAACAAACGCATGAGCGAAAGGTGAATTTACGCTGCCGAAAAGGAACGCACCCGACGCGGCCGAGTTCCGTCGTAAACTGACCATGCAAATGTGGCCATCTTTTGTACTGCTATCATCATCGGAACTGTTTCATCGAAGCGAGATGTTGTGATGTCAGAGAAGAACTTGAGTCTTCAGATGACTTCAATGTCATTAGCGTCAATGAAACAATCGGAATCAAACGCCTTACTTTGCAGCCAATGTTGAAAGAGACAGGATGATTACAAGGAGAGGTGTTGTTGATGAGGTGGGTCTCCACCTTGACAGGGTGTAGCATGCTGAAGAAAGAGCCACAATTTGAACCAGGCCAAACACTTTAACACGTTGTTTGTTTTAGTTAGAGTACGTCGGATCTTTCTGGCGGTCGATCGAACCAACCGTCAAATACAGCTAGAAACAGCAACGAAGAAGCCAAAATTGAGAACAGCCCGCGACTGGTTGGAGAATGCAGAAAGACAAATGGAATAGAAAGAATATAAGAAGCAGCAAGAACAATCCCAGGACTGAGGACTTCGGCTGGGATTCCTGTTGAGGACGCTAGGAAATGCAAATCGAACAGTTTCATAAAGTTGGTATTTACTGTGATCTTATGTCCAAAGTCCAAATGAATCCAAATAATAAGCTCCAATCAATGCCTAGAAGCCGAAAAGACAGGGAACATGCCATCAAACGGTTATTGTGATTTACGCGTCGTGTCAGAAGAGATTGTCGAAACTAATCCAAAATGCCTTCAGAGACTGGAGACATTGCATCTATCATGGCAGAGTCCCTGGAGCTTCAGCACACTTTAGTTTCACTCCAGAGACAGATAAGTATAGGATTGACGCGTATCAACAAAGTAGTGGAGATGGTCGCAAGTATTCCTGGCACTTCCCACTCACAAGACCACAGGAATCTTGCGCAGGGGTCTCGCTCCTCAGAAAAACCCATCGGCAAAGAATAGATACTCTCTTGAAACATCTACAGACGATTGGCAACATCAAAAGCGAAGCAGGTTTTACCTCAATGAACTGACATCGATTCCTACACCACCAACTGGAGACGTAAATACTCCCGAAGGGCACCTATCCAATCAATCTCTTACTTCGCATACTTCCTTGATGGTGCCCATTCCGCTGCAAGGCCATCAGGTCCCTACCAGTTATACCACGTCTTCACAGCAGAGCTTACAGCTTCTTAAGCATCCACCAGTCCTCTCTCACACTTCGAATCCTTCTCTGAACGAAATAAACGATTCAGTGTTGCCATTCGGTGGGATGGTGGGGACTACGAAAACTCTGCAAATGATGATGAAATTAAAGTGCCTATGCCCATATTCGAAAGCAGCGATGATTTGGACTCGCGAGAAACCAAGAAATCACTAGGCAGAACAAAAAAGATGGCTCCTTTTGTGCCTTTGGTGCGTAGGCAGTGGGTCAACACCGTAGCAACCGGAAGTATTGATTCTGCGGATGGAGCCCCTTTGGTCAGAGAATCAATTGCTGGTCGAATAAGCAAAGTGTTTGCTTCAGCGACGCGTTTATCGCAGGGCGTGGTTCCAGGGAGAGCTTCCACCACGGGGTTTCCAAATGGAAGCGCCGGAACCAGCTTTCTGGACACGAAAAACCAAAGCCAGTCGATCATTGCTGCGTCCGTCCCTATTATGGATGATGAAGCAAAAGACGTTTCAGAATCCTTCAATGAAAAAGAGCCAGTACCCATCCCAGCCACATCTAAAGGAAAATCACTATCCGAGCTCAAATACGCGGGAAGATTATATAATATTCAACCGAAACATGTCGTAAGTATTATGGACGCCAAATGATACGCCGTCATTCGGATGATTCCCCGTCGATTCCTCAGTTCAAACCGCGAAGTTTATTCAATCAAGATCAATCCGACAGCCAGAGAGGAAGCCACGATTCAGGCTTGACTCCCGCATTCAAAAGCAAAAGTGGCGAAAATAGGAATGGCTTGATGGAATCTGATAGTCGTAGAGGCTCGGTGGATTCTGCAAGGGTTTCTCCTCGTGCAACAAAGAAGCCTGCAATTTCAAGAGTTCTTGAAGACGCTGAATCCATATATGGCAGCAAAAATCAGTCGTTGACTCAATTGACTTCCCGGCACTCGGCGTTTTTCAACACATCCACTAGACCGTCGATATTTGTTACCACGGAATCGCTAAATACAGAGTCTTTGAACGATATCGTTAAGAGCTAAGGCGCTCTGGGACATTCTTCGAGTTGAAGTAACGAGCTCTTCAAAATTTGTCAAGAGTCTGAAGGAGAAAAACGCGCTGAATTTCTTGCTGCAGCGAAAGTTCAAAGAACCATCTCTTGGAAACGAAAAATGAACTCTGCATCTGTTATGGCGATACCGCCACTGAATTCAGATAAAGTGAATCTGGAACCGTCAATGGAGATACCTTCAATTTGGCACAAGTGGTGTTTGTATCGAGCATTTGATGGGAAAGGCAATTATATCCCGCCCGAGCTAAGACAAACAGATACGAAGTCTTCAACAACCTTTTTGAAAAATGGCTTGCACCCAATGTCAGTTTGTAGCACAGTGCTGAGTTCCGGGATGATAGGTTTGGGTGCCACTTTGTCCAGTCAGTCTACTAAAACCAATAATAAACCACAGTTATTTACTGCGTCGCAATCTTTTTAGAGCCATTCAAGGCTGCGTACAACTCGGCAATTGAAAGTTATTCCTCCTTCTCATACGCGTGAGTTTTAGATCCACAATTCCCCTATTTTGATCATTGACTTCCAAAAACAGAATTTCCATTCTCTTCCTAATAGACACGAAAATCAATTTGATAACTCCTTTAAAGCCGCGGAAATCAGATATAGCATCCCAAGGAAAGAGACTACCGTTGAGAGACTGGGCGTACCAATACATAACTTCAAAAGATATGCCGATCGATGTCATTTCTATGGTAATTAAGTCCAAAACTTACTCCTCCAAACATAATTCAGGTCTTTCGTAGATCCCCTGGATAGCTATTCTCCGATTCCCAACTTGGTCATACCCACTTTCCTTCCTTCGCCTATTTCGCACCTACCGACTTAGGAAAATGGTCTCCCACAACAGCTTCTGTGTAAAAATAGGTCATTCTATTGAGAATATCGGTGGGAATTGGTTTAATCATGTCACGAATCATTCCTATTGGAGGACTCTTTATTGTATTTATGCATTTTCAAGCATGCACCTTGTATTACGTTGGATTTTTGGAAAAATTCCATACTTGGAATAACCAGTTTGATCATTGGAAGTACTATTCTGGAGGTATCGAGGCTGCGACTCAGGAGGATGCGTATATTTGGTTGTTGACCCAAGTAAGGCGATTTTTTTTTTCGTCGCCAAAGTCTTATTACAAAATTCTATTAGGCTATCGGAAATACCTTTTCCATGAATTTCAAGTTTGTTTATCCAGCGTTTTTACTTTAAAATCTGACTCCAAACTCAGGCCCGAAACAATGTCGGAACAGGTTGTCAATATTGCATTTATCGTTTTTGGCGCAATTTTGGTTTGTTATATGCTTTCCCGCTAGAATGAAAACCGATATCGTTAGTCATAGTATGCGCTTCTCGTTGGTCTATTATCTTCTGCCGCAATCGCTTACGACTCTTCTGGGAGACTTTACCGCCAAAAGATTGATGAACTGAACGAGTATTTGAATTGGAAACGGATAGACCCTGCAACGAAAAAGAAGGTTCTTTCGTATTACGAATTTAAATATCGAGGAAAATACTTTGAGGAGCAAACACTGTTGGCGGATATGAATAATTCGCTTCGAATGGTACAGAAGCGGAATGTTCCTACTTTTGGTTCTAAAAGTAGCTTTAGGAACTTGCGTCAATTCAATTGTCGAAGGTTAATTGAAAAAGTTCCCTTCTTGAAACGCTGAAATGAAAGATGGCCGAGATAGTATATATCTTGGGAAAATGGCGACCGCCCTGCATGCAGTGTATTACATTACCGGGCGATTTTGTGTTCCACCAAGGTGAGAACGCGATGGAAATGTTTTTCATACAAACTGGAAAAGTCAATATCATTGTGAATGGGAAAGTGGTTGCGTTTGGTAATGCGGGGTCTTTCTTTGGAGGTTTGTGGGGATTATTCGTGTACAATGTTGAAAACTTCATGTGACACATTCCATCAGAAGTGGCGTTGATCGCGAACATTCCGAGAACTGCCTCTATACAAGCTGCAGCTGCGTGTACGCTATATAGCCTTTCATCACGAGATTTTGTTGCTATTATCAACGAGTTTGAAGACATGAAAGAACGCATTGATTTGATCTACCAAGATCGGATGGAGAAAGTGAGGAAAGAAAAGGAAGGGAAGCTTAAAGTATTGAAGTAATAGAATCCAATGTGCATCGTGGTTTTTTTTTTAAGATTGTGGTGTGAGATTTACAGTTATCATACAACGCGAAAAATGCCAGAGATCGTTGATATATCCCACCTGCTCGCGGAATCTATTGAGCTTCAGCAATCGATGTCTTCCTTGCAGCGCCAAGTTACGATGGGTCTGACGCGTATGAACCACGTTGTCGAAATGATTGCCAGATTGAGTCTGTCCACAACCAGCTCCAAAAAAACATCCGAAGAAGCTTTTGCCCGGCCCCATACGAAATACCGAAGAAAATAGCTATATTCCGCCTGCTCTTCCCCTTCGATTGGCTGGCATAAACACGAATACAATCCTTCAGCAGAGCATCGTTTCGCTGCAACGAGGAGCTAAATCCCAGTCGCGTGGGACGTCAAATCTCTCTCTGGATCAGGTTAAACAAATGAGCTCTGGTATTCGATGGGACGAAAGTGACTACAAACAAGATTTTGAAGGAGGAAGTTAAAATCCAAGTGGAATCAGCAGATGAAGAATCTAACAGCCGCAGCGCCCATCCATTGGGACCTCCGCAGGTGTTTTTCCGGTCACTATTGAGAATGCGGCGAAATGAAGGGCAAAGCCAGAGTTCTGGATTGGACAGTGGGGCAAAATCAATGCAGTTCCTCTCTGTTTTGGGGCCTACTTCTTCTTCGAAACAATCTCAAAAGCCCGGAGTTAGCGGCAGGTTTATAGTCACAACGGCATCAGATACGGCGTCTGTTGTCTCTGATGAACCCAAAGCCGATTCGTTGCAGTCAGCAAAAATATCGCGCAGCAAATCAACATCACTCAGCGCGTCTAAAAAAGCGCTTGAAGTTTCACGGAGTCGCGGAATGTCGATGGATTCTTCCCAACCTCCATTGCCAACGGCATCGTTGCCGAAGCCTACACGAAAAAGGGGAGGACTGCAGGATGTGGTGCAGAGTCTTTTGGACGCGAAAAAAGCAACTGAGGATAAAAAACGCACAGAGAATGTTGAAGAGACCGAAAGTAGTACTGACTCTAGTATTTG
Organism: Obelidium mucronatum; assembly: GCA_025765595.1. Taxonomy (NCBI): domain Eukaryota; kingdom Fungi; phylum Chytridiomycota; class Chytridiomycetes; order Chytridiales; family Chytriomycetaceae; genus Obelidium; species Obelidium mucronatum. Next base: position 46,786 of record JAIVFH010000046.1, on the reverse strand, counting down.
CGCCAATGCATCTACAGAATCCATCACAAATACCAATCCAGACCAGCCAGATACAGCAAATACAAAACCAAATAACCCGGAGGTTTCTATAACCGTAACAAAACCTGAATTGAGTGCCTGCGAAGCGGAGGGCTAGAGAGTTGTGGGGAAAACTGAGGGATGCCGTTCTGGACTCTCCTGATTTTGTGGAGGGCCTAGCGCCCGCACCGAAAAATGACCAATGTATTACTGCTCTTCCATCTGCTTTGGTTTTAAAATCGGAACAAACAAAGTATGTGAAGCAAGCAAGGAAGAAGAGTGTCTTTGGACAATATCCCAAAGAAACATGTTTCAACCATAGCGCGAATGTTCTTGTATCCCGCGTTCAATCAGAAAGGAAACTTTATTCCGAAGGAGAGACGAGAACTGGAGCCTGGTGACACAACACGATTTTTTAAGAGTGGGATACATCCGATGTCACTTTTCAGTGTCATAGTTAGCTCCGCTATGCTAGGTACACGTTCCTTTCTAGCACTGTGCCTATTTTCAACTATTAAGCGAGATATTCAGGAGTCTATGGTTTCGCGTTGTTTTATGAACCATTCAGATCAAGCTACGCCCGTGATACAACTCTGGAGTCAGAGATTACTTATACGTACACGTTAGTTCAGATGATTTTTTTTTCGGCTTTTTTATACCTATACTTTTTTTATAGCATATCTATCCTGCTGTCCTTTGACACAATTATCAACATCATCACACCTCTACACCCCCACAAGTTCGATCTATCGTCGCAAGGCAGACGCCTATCGCTATCAAAATGGGCGATAAAATATATCAAGCGGAATATTTTGATAGATTTTGTTTCACTGGTCAGTCCCATAGTTTTTGTCGTGTTGCAACTGTAAGCGCATGATATTGAGCCTTAAATTAGATTCCCATTCGGCAAATACTCCATTCTTACCCAGAAATCCTCTATCCACTTTCATTTCTTCGTCTCGCGCGATTGATCCGTCTTCGAAAAATGTTGGCCCACAACGGAATGTGCAGGAAAATTGGATACCACATTGAAAACCTTGGGGGTATCGGTTCAGTCATGTCCCGCATTATTCCCATCTGCGGATTGCTGATAGTTTTTATGCATTTACAAGCCTGCTCTTTGTACTACGTTTCATCCCTTCAAAAGTTTAGCACTTGGAATAACCAGTTTGATCACTGGAGGAATTTCGAAGGAGGGATAGAAGCTGCCAACAGATCTGAAGCATATACTTGGATGCTTATTCAAGCTGTTGGAAATATGTTTGCAATGAATTTCAAGTTCGTTTCATTTTTTGTTTGGCTGGTTTGATTATATTTGGTTGACACACCCCTTCTATTTTACAGGCCACAAACAATCCCAGAGCAAGTTTTGAATATAATATTTATCGTATGCGGTGGAGCTTTGGTAACTTCTTACATGGTTTTTCGTTATTTGGACCATTCCTCACCGTCCAAATATGCTGTTAGTATGCACTTCTCGTCGGTCTTTTATCTTCAGCCGTCATTGCATATGACTCATCTGGAAGACTCTACCGCCAAAAACTCGATGAATTAAACGAATACATGACATGGAAACGAATCGATGTCCCCACAAAGAAAAAAGTTCTATCTTATTATGAATTTAAATATCGCGGAAAGTATTTTGAAGAGCAAAATCTCTTGGCAGATATGAACGGCTCATTGCGAATGGTATAGTGTGACATAATTATTATGATTCGGTTACTTGTGCCTGATATTCGGTTTAGGAACTGGCAACAATTAATTGCAAGAGACTCATCGAGAAAGTCCCCTTTCTAAATCGAGATATGAAAGATGGGCGTGATTCCATCTATATTCGGGAAAATCGCGATGGCTCTCACCGCCATGTACTATATCACAGGAGATTTTGTATTTCATCAGGGTGAAATCGGAGCTGGAATGTACTTTATACATTCTGGGATGGTGAATATAATTGTGAGTGGGAAGCAAGTGGCTACAGCAAAAGAAGGATCGTTTTTTGGAGAGGTGGCACTCATTGCCAATATTCCCAGAACCGCCTCAATTCAAGCGGCTTGTGCCTGCACGCTATATAGTTTATCGGCAGTCGATTTTACAACCATCATCAATGAGTTTGAAGATATGAAAGAGCGAATGGAACTCATTTATGAAGAACGAATGGAGCGAGTCAAAAGAGAGGCCGAAGCAAAGAAAGCGATTAATTGAAAATCATAGATATGGAATAATATATAATTTGCCGTTTTAACTTTAGCTCTGGACCCAGTTGGATTTACAGTACAATAAGATCAACATTTCACGACTGTCGCCCCAACATGCCCGATTCAGTCGATGTAAGGCACCTACTTAGCGAAACAATAGAGCTTCAGCAGTCTTTGAGCTCCCTCCAGCGTCAAATAACCCTTGGCCTCACTCGAATGAACAAGGTTGTTGAGATTGTCGCAAAGCTGAACCCAGGCGTGAACGTTAATACAGACGCCAGAAAGTTGTCGTTCGATGGAGCGCCTTACATTTCTCAACAATCGCTTCACTCAACACACTCCCAGTATTTAATTCCGCCTGGGATTGGTCAGCTGAGTGGTTCTGGCGGAACATCATCACAGCAGAGTCTTTTGCTGTTGAGCAGACCCAATCCTAAACTCATGAGTGCCTCCATCACGTCTTTGAATGATATTAAGCGTTACAGTGTGGGGATTCGGTGGGATGGTGGGGACTATAAGCTGCCTGTTCATGCTGAAGCAAAACTCGAAATGGAATCTGAAGAAGATGATATGCGGTTAGACAGTAAACTGAAACGAGTCCAGAGCAAAGGCAAAAAGATGGGAGGTCCAGGTGCCGTTCGATGGAAAGCCAATAATGAAGGGAATCCTGATGCGGAGAAAAACATAAAGCAGACTCTGCTACATCAATTGACGACCGTTTTCAATGGTGGAATTTCGCCTCGTGAATCAACAAGGAATCGGCGCTCATCTGTTGCTGGCTTTTCAACCCCCAAAGTAGATCTGGAAGCGGATTTCGTTGCAACTGCTCCTGTTGAAGATGAGGAGGAAGCTGTTCTTCGGCATTCAATTTCAACGGACATGCAAGCTAAAGCACGTTTTCAGCACGAGCTAAAAACGGCTCGCCCTTCTGTGAAACCGAAAGGGAAACCAGCGAGATCTGAACAGTTGCGAAATAGTTTGGTTGATTCCACCAGCGGATCTCCAAGAAAACGAAATATTTCACCTGTGGCGAATGAAGTTAAGACGGCGTCAAAGTCTCCACAGCTTGGAGCTAAAGTATTCATATTACCCGTCAATGCTGCTGAAGAAAATGACAATCGAATTCCGGAAAGCTCCAGTCCAAGGTGGAGCGTATTTGCGAATACTTCATCTGGCTCGTTTCCCGATGCAGCTGCACCCGCAATAAAAATAACAAGTGTCAGAGGTACCCTACCTCGACGGCGGGCCGAAATCTTATGGAAAAAAATACGTCATGCGTGATAAATCGACAGTTTGTTGAACATATGCAAGATCTGAATGAAGCAGATAGCCCAAAGTTAAACAAATCAGAAGATTACATTATTCCCATGTCTTTTGGCAAGTTGTCTTCTCTCAAGTTCTCTTCTGAACGAGCCGTAACTTCCACACTTCCATCGTTTATGCCGCAAGCATCTTCATACACGCCTACCATACGGGGCCCAACCATATTCGGCAAACTGTTTCTATATCCAGCTTTCGATCAAAAAGGAAGCTTTATCCCATATAATTGCCGAGAATTGGAAGGAGGAATGCAACCTTCATTTCTTAGATGTGGAATTCATCCAATGTCTATCTTTGGATTCTATATTAGTTCATTTATGATTGGTTTGATACTGACAAAACACTCCTACTTCTTTAACCGCCACTTAACTTTTACATCGAAACAGTATTTTACTGCTTTATACTCTTCTACACACCCTTTATCACAAGCTTCGATACCGATGAGCTTTCATATACCACACAAGGAGCGTATATGTATGTTCATGAACGTGATTTTTATTTTAAAATTTGCAAAGCCGTCTCTGAAAAGCTCTACAGCCTTTCAGGCATTTTTCTCGTGGACACACTCATCAATATGATAACCCCGCTTCTACCCTCAAAGTCAGAATCAACATCGCGAAGCAAGCGATTGTCTCTACAAAATTGGATTATACATTATATTGGATGCAGTATCATCATAGATGCCCTGTCCATCGTAAGATGTCAGGATTGCACTCAACAAATGCTAAGATTTCAATTATATAGATTCCTTGGATTGAATTAATCCGCATAGGATACCTATCTTACCCGCTCTCTTTTCTTCGTCTAGTCCGAATATTAAAACTAAAAACCCTCCTCTCTCATAATGGAATATCTCTGCGAATACGCCATTACATTGAAAACGTTGGCGGTATCGGGTCAATCATGTCTCGTATCATTCCTATCGGTTGTCTATTGATTGTCTACCTGCACATACAAGCTTGCACGCTGTTTACGTGGGATCATTGGAGGGCTTTCATACGTGGGATATTCAATTCGATCATTGGATTTTCTTTGAGGGTGGGATTCATGCTGCAGGGAAAGACGTCAAGTATATCTGGATGTTGACGCAGGCTGTTGGAAATATGTTTTGTATGAATTTCAAGTTGAGTTACTTTTTTTTTTTTTTTTTTTTTTTTTTTTTTTTTTTTTTTTTTTTTTGGTGGTGGGTATTTTCTATCCATCTTAAAAACAAAAACATCCATCATTTTTATTTTAAAAAAAGACCGGAAACGATATCTGAGCAAGCGATTACCATTATTTTCATTGTCTGTGGCGCAGCCTTGGTATTTTACTTCTTACCTTTCAAATTACATATGTTATATAACTTGAAATGAAATACAGTATGCGCTCTTTGTCGGTTTGCTATCGTCGGCAGCGATCGCATATGATTCGTCTGGAAGGCTGTATCGGCAAAAAATCGATGAGTTGAATGAGTACTTGAATTGGAAGCAAATCGACGCAGCTACAAAGAAGAAAGTACTCTCTTACTATGAATTCAAATACCGTGGCAAGTATTTCGAGGAACAGACATTATTGTCTGATATGAACAGTTCCCTTCGCATGGTTTGGGTTAGGCTTAGGGTTAATTTAAACTGAAGACGTTTGCAGGAACTGGCGTCAATCAATTGTCGACGCCTTATTGAACAAGTCCCCTTCCTTCACAGAGATATGAAGGATGGCCGAGACAGCATCTATCTAGGGAAAATAGCAACCGCCCTGAACGCTGTCTACTACATTCCGGGAGATTTTATTTTCCATCAAGGAGAGAGTGGGTCAAACATGTATTTTGTTCAGTCGGGCAAAGTCGATATTATTGTTGGTGGGAAAAAAGTCGCGTCTGCTAATGCAGGATCATTTTTTGGAGGTTGGTTTTTTGTTTTTTTCCAGCGAGTGACCAAATTAATCAAACTTATCTCATGGATGCAGAAGTGGCGCTTATAGCTAATATTCCGAGAACCGCTTCAATTCAAGCCGTTACGGCATGCACACTCTACAGTCTCTCGGCCATGGACTTTTCAATCATAATAAACGAATTCGAGGATATGAAGGAACATATTGAATTGATTTATCAAGACCGAATGGAACGCGTCCGAAAGGAAAAGGAAGGCGCCATGTGAACCACAACTCTCAGTTTGTATATAAATGGACACAATCAATTAAAATAGATTATCCTCATGCATGCACGTAACATCTTTTAATTGAAATTATGCAAAAGATGAGACTTTGGTCCACTCGTTTCCTACTATTCTCTCCCATTTTTCAACCACTGCATGAAAATACCCACCCTCAAAAGAAACACAATATTCGCACAATTTAGTCAACATCGGGGGACAAGATGTGCGATATTCCTTATTCCAATCGTGAGTCAACGCTATGGCTCCGAAATCATCCTCAGCTATGCCTTTAAACTGAACAATCACTCCAATAGATGCGCCAATTTGAAGTACTGGCATTACTGAGACATTACAACCGACCGAATTCAACATCGTGATTCCATTTAACATGGTTGAGTTTGCAATCCCGAGCCCAGATGAAAAGGCCGAGACAAAACGCACACCAAAAAGCCTCCACATGAGCACCGGAATCGAAAATAGCACCAATCACATCAAAATATGAAAAACTGTTTGCAAAAGTGTTCGATAGGTTGCAGCTCAGGTCTTGAACATCTCCTTTCAGGAACGATTCTGCTAGTGAGTGTATGACCAGCTTATTATGCAAATTTGGTAACAACCAAGATATCCAATCTGAATAAACGTCCATATTCGGAATACGAAACGATCCATCGTGATTCACGCTCAAATATCCAGCATAATACAGGAGGGTCCATACATCTGAGTCATCTTTGATGTGGTTGCAGTCATGATAGCGGAGAGACTCGTTGATGTCTATTCTGACAGGTTTCAAAGTCATTAATATCAAGACAGTCTTTTTGAAAGCCAAAGTACGCGATTGGAAAAGAGTCTGAATAGCAGCGGTTCCGCCTGAAAAAAAAATAGCAAGGTCAAAAAATCCAACAACTGATGATAAATAAATACCCGAGTCAGCCCAATAATTCCGAATAATACCTCTCGCACATAAATTGATTATAGAAAAAGGATTGAAAAGAGGAACATCATTGGATTGGTACCCATTGTACCACTTTGAAACCATCGTTTCCGCGACAAACATCTCTTGATACTGAGAAAGCAGTGTATGAACCTCTGCTGCAGTAAAACCGAATTTATCAGTGTATCGATTGGCTTGAAACGAATATACTTTGAGATTATTGAGCAAGTCTGGCTTTGAAACGCGAAGAATTCCGACCAATACCGCTTTGAAGACATTTTCATCATTTCCCTGACGATAATAAGCGATAAGATCTAACAGAGAAACTGTGACAAAAAAAATAATTAGACTGAGTTTACCTTAAGCAATGCGGAAAACAGGAGATTGTAGAAGTTATTCGCCTCTTCAAAGAACCCATTTTGGTAAGCCGATTGGAGAGGGGTATCAAACTCGTCAATAAGAATAACACACGATGTCTTGTGGTGTTGAGTGAGAAATGCCGATAGATTCCGAAGGGATGATTCAAGAATGGATTGATTCACAGTTTTGTCGTTTGACTTTATACGGCGGAAGAGTGCCTTTTCATGGTCAAGAAGACTATCAGAATCGACAAGATAGCCAAACCGAGAGTAAGTCCTTGAGATCAGGTTGCGCATGCGGCTGAGCATATCCTCCCACCTTAACGCCTTGATATCCTGTTTCACGCAAGTTAAAAACCCACAGATGACAAAGGTGGGTAAACCTTCAGGTCCAGAGCAATGACTGGATGACACCCAAAGGCGCCTTGCCTTGTTTCTTCAAACAGCCTTGGATGTTCCCTCTCGATGCGCAGCCCCTCAAACAGTTTTCTGTTTTCTTCTTTTCCAGAAACATCAAAGAAGCTTTTGAGCATCGACAAGTTGAGTGATTTTCCGAAGCGACGCGGGCGCAGAATCAGAGAGACTCTCGCGCGAGCCGAGACAACTTCGGCGATGAAAAGCGACTTGTCGACAAAAGAGCGCTTATCGCGACGCACAGTTTCGAAGGACGAGTCGCTGAGGGGAAGCATTTTGGATTTGTTTGTTGTTGGCGAAAGTTTTTTCTGGTTTTATTCCTGCTGATCCACAAGCAGTATTCACTCACTCAGTTCACTGGCGACGGATGAATACTTGGTAATCACATATCGCACTGCTTGGAACGCCTTTTCGGGACCCCCCTTGTCAAGAGGCACATTTGTCCTGCTCAACTTCAAAAAGATCTTTTCAAGAGAGGGCAGCGAGGCGTCTTCCGCGAGTTGTTTTACTTTGGCTTGGAAGAACGGGTTGCTTGCGTCTTCGAGTGTCAAGTCGTCAGGATTCGGTTCGGGTTTCCACAAACCAACAAATCTCGTCTTGTAGTTGTAATGAAGAGGCAAAATCCTGTGTGTTCCATCAGCCGCCATGATTTTGAACTGTTTTTTTGAGTTGTTTTTTTAGAGTCAACACACTAACAAATGAACAAACAAGAAACGTACCACCAGACTAATTCGCGATATACTGAAATCTACAAAAAAGGCGAGTTCTCCCGGTTTGGGTAAATGAGCCAACTTTGTTGGGGGATTTGTTGGCATAACCAGGCACCACGTTGCTCTAGTGGAAACTCCGTCCTTCCTTGTCTCTTCCGCGCAAAACCGGTTAAAGTCTGACAACACAGTATCAGGAAGATGCATGAAATTCAAATAAGAAAGCATTGGAGGTCTGATGTTCCTTGTCAATGCCTGCACGGACGAAAACTGTGTTTGCCAAAAAGGAACAAAAGTTGGTTGGATAGGGCTTCAAAATTCACAAAAAACTGAGAAAAAACCTTGGCTCTCAAGTATTTGGCGAGTTGCTCCATGATTTCTGCTTGTCCAGGCTGCGTCGATTGCACACCAAACAACCAGCTACCGTTCCACATCCACCCAGAATTGCACAAATTATCGGAACGTTTACAATGAATCTTCAAAGTGCTTTCATCCACAAGAAACGACATTGTTGTGCTGTTGGCAGCCTGGGACGCCAGCCACTTGAGTGTCGACCCAGGCATCCACATATTTGAGTATTATCGGTAAAATAGAGTCTTGAGCATTCAATCCAAACAATATACCCCGCGGCAGTTCTTTTAACTTGATTTCAGACGGTTGACTGCTGGACTTTAAATACTCTGGAAGTTTCTCCAAAAGAGGAGCTTTTGCATTTGGCAGTGCCTGGGTACTTCGGGAGAAGTTGGGAATTGGCTTTAAGGCTGGATCAAAAATGCCGTCGGGACCACCTGCTGACGCGTCATAGACAATCATGGTGTCGTTGGTAAAGAGATAAAAGTCAAGACCATAGACTCCTTGAATAAATCGAATCCAAGAAAGGCTCTTGGCCACCACTTTCACGTCCTGCTCTCCATTCACGCGATTCTCGACACTATTTGAGATGGCCTCCACCTCAAGAAGACGTTTCATCAAACTGGAGACTGGATGTAAATGCTGAAAGAAAGTATTGTTAAAAAAAAAGAAAGAAATCAAAAGAAAAAAAAACACACCTTGGCAAAAACAACCATATCCAAACAATCATTCAACAAGCTCTGAAGCTTCATGATCCAAGCCGCCTTTGCCTCATCAACATTCTCCTCCAACTCCCCATTCTCACAAACGCTTTCCAAAATAAATTGATCAAGGCCTTTCGCTTTCCCACCTTCATTCTCTGGATTTTTCGACGCAACAAGGTCCGTCACAAACCGTCTCCACCGAAGCCTTAATAAACTGGATCCATTCCCATCAAACTTGAGTATTCCCCATGCTTCAACACGCATTGTGAGCATCCCAACCGCGTAGGAAGCAATTTCAATTCCGTGTGCAAGAAACCATTGTTGTCGAGTCCAAATTTGAGATGCAACTTCTGCAATGGCGGCGAGTCCTTTCCAGTGCCGAAGAATCTCTTTTGCGCTTATGTCGCTGTGAGGTATCGCCAACGTTATAACGGAGTGATTTGCGTCAAAAGATGCCAACGGAGCTGCTCCAGAAAACAAAAAATAAAGAAGAAAAAATCAATATAGGCAAGAAACACACCCGTGTCACACTCACAATCCATCTTGACAAGTCCGACTTTGGGTAAAATCTCATTTGTTAGCCGGACACGGCCGACAACCATGTCCGTTTCCTTGGTATTGCCGTTCGAGAACGCCTTCTCCACGCCCAAATACAAATTTCCAAAACAATATCTGCTTGACTTGTCCTCCTCGGTCGCAGATCTGTCGAGATTCGGGTCTGATTTGGCTTGGATTTTGCGTTCAATATCAAAATAGAAGGGGTGGATAGTGATTTTCGGAGCCACCATGGCAAGGGAATGGGCGGGAATTGGTGACATTGCGTATTCCTGAGGAAAGCAAAGATCGTAATCCAGTGCCATGTCTCTCACTTGCGCTGATACTGTCAGCCAGGCCAGTTGTTTTCTTTTGAAGAGAGAGAGAAAAATAAATTGTCATTGCATCAACAATCAAGGACTCTGCAAAATTACCTGGCATATGAAAAAATTAAGCTCAATACTTCAGAGCCCATTTCAGTCCATAGATATTGATTCCCAGGGTCAGTCAGATGCTCAGCTGACAAGGTAGTCTTTTTTCGGCGTTTCGAATGCTCTTCATTTCTGGGTGTTTCAGCCTCTTTGCGTTCCGAATTCAAGAAGAAGGATATATTGTCCCTTTTGATTGGAATGTATAGTTTCAGAGAAGAGGAAGAAGATCCAGTTGAGCCATCGCTGTCAACGAAACATTAATAATGCTAGGAATACCTCTGGAAACCAGAACAAAAAACCACAAACCCAATCATGATAATCCATGCCTTATAAACCGGTCCAGCAATCATTTCCTTTCTTTCGTTATCAGAATCAAGTTCTCCATGCTGGCCAACTGCTATAGCAACAAACGACTGATCCCACTCCTCCAACCGCACCACACCAATATGCTTGGGTACTTTGGGTTTACAAAACGCAGCCACAATCGACTCATCGAAAGGCAAGTTGTCCAGGAACTTGACTCCACTACAACTGAGCTCCACGTCCATTTTGATTTGTTCCAGGTAGGTTGCGTACTTGAGATTCTCAATCAAACCCGTGACGCTTCTCCAATCTTTTTGAAGAGACTCTTCCATCTTACGAACTGCGACAACTGATTCCTTTTCACCTTCTGTTGCGGGGACGGGGCCAAGCTGTGCCAAGGTAGAAATTCCAGTTGATTCCATCAAAGTATCAGATCCGCCACCGAGTAAAGCAACCTGAATGTATCCCGTTCTTGTATCCACACATAGTCTTACAGCTTTATCTTCTCGGTAAATACACGTCAACTCCGGATTCCGTCTTCCATCAGTTTCGGAAGAGTACCCTAAATCAACTTTAACATTCTCGAAGTCAACACAGAGGGCCTTTGCAATTTCGGCCACTAGACACTGTCCTTGAACAAGGCAGACTCTGCTCAACAGAGATTCCACATCCAACATTGCGATATCCAACTCTGATTCAAATGATTCCAAAGTTTCGGGTTTAACAAGGGCAATTTCTGGACCGGATTTTCCAGAGATCGAATCGTACAGAACGCTATAGGCACGGATCTGTAATGGCCTTTTTGAAAATGTTGAAGGGAATCCAGAATGAGTGTTTGAAAGAATAATGGCCATGTCCTTTGGAAGCAATTTCTCTTGCTTTGCTGAAGAAAGCTTAATATCAAGAAAATGCATTCGTAACGTGTCCATTTTCTATTTTTGTGGGAGTTTAGTTCTTGTCAAGGAATGTAATACCTGGTTAAACCAATATTTACCAGCGCCGCCAGAAGTTCCACACCAGTATCGAATCTTCAACAAGCGCTCGGGACCGGTCGATATGAAATCAAATGCAATTTGACGAGCCCATCGAGAACTGGCGAGATGAAATGCCTGTGTTCGAAGAATCTCCATTTGCAGTTGGGCCACAAAGTGATCCAAGTGATTGTACAGGCTCACAAGTGGATAGTGGTCTGGTTCGTTCTGTTTATCGTCCGCTGGCTTGGCTGTGGTCTCTGCCGAAGAGCTAGCCTCGGCGCTTAATATGGGATCTTCCACCGCTGAAAGTAAACTCTTTGATGCACTTTCAATCACCCCTTGTAGCTGATAATCATTTATTCCAATGACGCCTAAAACATGGAAGGATATTGAATTATTAATTGGTTATTTAATTGGCCAGGATATCGCTTCACCTTCATAACCTTCCTTCACAAAATTGACCAAAATCTTAAGATCCACAACAGTCCAGGGAATAGACTTATCATTTAAATCCAACGATAAAGTGACTTGGAATTTGTTGTCGACGCGAAAAGTCACACATCCCCGATCTATTGACCCCAAAAGGAAGGAGATAAGTCAAACTTATCAGGTGGGTTTGGGCCATTATAAAGACGCGTTTTACACCTATTATCATATTCCGCCGAAAGGGGGCTGGAACCACCTCATTAAATAACAACCGTATTCGAATCGCCTCTTCTACTTTATAAACAGCCGATTCAATCTGAGCCTCGGTCAAAGGAGCCGGTGGGATTGTTGTTTTCTAACCAGAGATTTTATTTGTTTGCGATGAACTTGAAGCAAGTTTACCTTGATGACCGAAGGAAGACGCTGAAAGTTTCCGGCACTGAGGAATATCGACTGCCGTTACAATATCAGTAGCTTGGTTCTCTGAATATTGCAGTGAGTTTCGTGTTGTGCTGTTGTAGAACAAAGTCACCTCGCCATCAGCATTTCTGAGTGAACTTTAAACATCGCATCGGCAGCTCCCGAAAAGCAAACATCTTGCGAATCAAGAAAGGAAATCACAGACTGGTTTTTTACAGTTTAATCTGCGATAAACAATCATGACTAGTGCTTACCATCAATTGACCCAAATCTCCAACTTTCTTTGCCCATCGCACAGTAACGAGCAGCTTAATCCACTGCTGCCTCCAATTTAGAGAGTATTTGAGCAGTTCTGTTTTCCGATTGTCTGAGCTCAATCCTGGTAACCTAACCAAAACAAAGTCTTTTTTAAAGCACTCAAACTTTGGGATCAACGGCCACACTTACGTATCAGCCAAAGTAACTAGCTCTGCATTAGTTTGTCCAACTAAAGCTGACACCAGGGCTTTCAGTGGAAACATTCCAGGCGGAAGCTGCTGCTGACTTGTTGGCATCTTGGATTTTAAAACATAAAAAATATGTCCCAACAGCCACTAAGTCCCTCGCAACTTTCCTTCAAAAATCTAACTTCATTTAATGTGGCGATTATTGTTGAAAGCGTTCATGAAAGCGGACTCGTCAAGCTGAAGCATCACAGGAAAAGAACTTTATAGAACATCATCTCAGTAAACAACAACCCCTAAAATCTCCAACCGAGACAAAACCGCTTGTGTGTATACTAAATAATGTGACTGTTCAGGTTTTTCCCGATTCAAGCCATCCAACAGTCTGTCCCAATCAATCAAACCCCAACCACCTGTTCCTGCTATTTCTCGAGACATTGAGTTTGAGGCACTTGAATCTGACTCATTATAAGCAAATGTTGGAGTCGTTCGCAAAAACCAACGGTACAAGATACGATTTCCGTCGGAATCCAAGTTATAAAGAAGTGATTCCTTGGATTGCGGTGAAGAAATGGGTGACGGCGATTTCTTGACAATAATGTTTTGAACCGTTGAGCCGAAAGTCTTGCGAAGATCCTTCATCATCACATCGCTTCCTTCTGAATGGAATGTGCCAATAACAACATCCGGACTTGGGAACCAGCCCTTTGGAGCAGGTGGTAGAGAAACCAATCGTGAACTTGTGAGTTCAGTTATATTTTGCTTCTGTGGTGGTTGGGAGGAGGTGGTGTTGAATGAATCGGCGTCAGAAACTGGTGAGACGCAGTGGTATCCATGTTTAATGCAGAGTTCAGGAAACAACGTAGCAGATAGATGTTGCAGTATTCCAACAATTACATTCACGTTCTCTTGATCTATCATATTGAACCAGACAAGTACATGTTCTGTTGGGATGAATTAGAGTTGAATCACAGTGGCGGTAAATAATACCTTTTCTTCTTATGATACACAGCTTGAATGATTTTTCTGAGAAATTGTATGAATCCCCGTGGGCAACTTCACAAAGAGTTGCTAAAGTATCACCGTCAAAGTCGTGATTCTTGGCCGAGCCAAATGAAAAGATAAACCGATCCTCCAAATGAAAAGGAAGATACTCGGATCCCACCAACAGCTTCAGATGGTCTGTCGGAGTTTTTGAGGCAAAACAGTTTTTGGTTGGGGCTGACACCGTTGGAACCCAAGAGAGGGAAGGATCACTTCCTTCCGCATCCAAGTAACCCATTCGCAAGATAGTTATCACAAGGAATACCGCTCAGATCGATCGAATAAGGGCTGATTTTGTTGATCCATTGAGATTTCCAGGAATCTAAAGAGACCCGCTTCTGTGGGGGCTCTTTGAGCTTGTATGCCATGATGACCAGAACGCATGTCAGTATAGAAGCGAGTAAGACCGAAGCGAGTAAACAGCGAGGAAAGTTGCATGCATTGTTTGGTGTTAATTCGTAATGACTTTTTGTAATGACTTCAACAAAATCATCACATGTCGTTGGTAAACGGACAACGGCTGCTTTTGAAAAAAAGAATAAATCAATTTGAATGAAATTAGAGTGAAATAGAGAGTTGAATAATAAAAGGAACACAATTGAAGAATACCTTAAAAAATGAACCAATCACAGATCGAACAATTCAACAGAGACGGCTTCATCGCAATCGAAGACTTCTTTACGGCAGCAGATTCAAAAAACTTGCTGAAACGAGCAAAGGAGCTTGTCGCTGAGTTTGGTGGGGGGTTTTGCGAGTGGCTTCAAGTAAGGTTAACATTGACTCAGACCTGAAGGACCACCCAAAGACACGGTTCAGCACGTCAAGAGTACGATAATCAGAGCATTGATTTTCTCTTGGGCTGATATGGTGCTTTTTTGCAGGATGACCACGTTGGAGATGACTATTTCCTGTCAAGTGGCGACAAGATTCGATTCTTTTTCGAAGAAGATGCCTTGGATAAGAATGGGGATTTGGTGGTCGATAAGTCAGTGTCAGTTAACAAGATTGGTCATGGTCTGTGCCCCATGCGAATCTTCGAACCGGCCTCTATTTCCATTCTGATGATCCACAATCAGCACTGCACGAGCTGGAACCTGTATTTCGAGAGTTTTCCACGCGTAAAAGATTGAAGGAGATGGCTCAGTCTTTGGGCTATAAGCAGCCTCAAGTTTTGCAGAGTATGGTCATGTAAGGTCAATCGTTATGCATCATCTTTCCACTGAAGAAGAAAACAGTTTTAAAAATCCAAAGATTGGAGGAGAAGTCCCACCGCATCAGGATTCCACTTTCTTGTACACAGACCCCCCAAGTGCGGTTAGTAATTAACTCAAAAAATCATTCGACTGAGAAAGTGAGACTGCAGATTGGGTTTTGGTTCGCTCTCGAAGATTGTACTCCAGAGAATGGATGTATGTGGTTCTCTCCTGGGTCTCACAAGAGTAAGTGTATTACATTATCGGAAACGAGTTGACGAACGCCTTCCAGAATACCCTACCCTGAAGCGATTTTTGCGAGACGGAAAAGGAGGAACAAAATTTATTGATCTTGTCGAAGAATCCGAACCTCAAGAAGACTATGTGTGTGTTCCTACGAAAGCAGGTTAAGGGTGCAAATTCAAAGATTCCCAGAACACCAGTTATTGAACGGACGTATATAGGAACGCTTGTATTGATTCATGGGCAGGTTTTACACAAGAGTGGACACAATAAGAGTGGGAAAAGTCGCAATATTTATACCTTCCATATGATTGAAGGCGAGAATGCGTATGCATCAGATAATTGGCTTTTGCCGAACCGCTGAGATGCCATTTATGGATTTAAACAAGGTGTCCGGATTTTTTTAAATATACGGATATTAATTCAGTTGAATTTGAAACTATTAATCGCTATTATATTTGGCTTGGTAGCCACCACCCTTTAAGAACTTATGAGTAATACCTCAATTTGTACAATTAAGTTGAAACAAGGTAAATTTAAGATTTTTAAGATTAGTGCTTTGGTCCACTGCCGCTCAAAACATGTCTCAATCAAACGCGCTCGCGTTTAAAAATGAATCGTCGGTTACAGTTGCTATTTTTGGTCCATATGGATGGTATATTGATCGCGCTTGGGCGGTTTATTTTAATGTTAGAACTTCCTTTGATCAGGATTCCTGGTTTGACATTTGACGGCTTTTAAGTAGTCGGTGGCCTCGACAAGCAGAATATAAAGCGTCTCAGTGATATGTCTTTATGGAATATCGTCTCGTGGTGGTATTGGAATCAAGAGGCCCTTGCGATTGCCATCAACGAAGTCAACAACTGACCCTTTCATTTTACCAAACACTACGATACGTTTAAAAAGATTCAATAATAACCGAAGACCGGTCGGTTATTCTGATTATGGGCATGACAAGGCACTTGCTTCAGAGATTGCAACAAAACATCCAGGTTTGTCAGTTGATTTCTTTGTAACAAGGTTGAAAAGGTTCCGCTCATCCAACTAGAAATTATTGCTGTGTTTGGGGGAATGTCTGGGGGGGAACCGCGCTTTGGGGGGCAAGTATACGGCCAATACCAAATTCCGATGTGCACAGGATCAATTCTCACTCCTATTCTTGATTCTCGAGACAATTACCCGTTTTACTTTCAAACAGTGCCGTCTTGTGAGCAAACTATTATACTTACGCCAGAAATTACCAATCTAACAACTGGTTTTTTCAGTGAATAGCTTTGCCCGATCCATTATGTTGACTCTAAAATCATGGAATGTCAAGCGTGTGGCTATAATCAATGAAGGCCCAATGGATAATGGATCATGTGCGTATTCTTTGTCTTTATCTATTTGATCATCAAATAACCACAATACAGGGTGCAAGGCAATCTCAAGAGTGTTAGAGCAGAATGGGTTTTTGATTTTGGCCAAGCTTTCTATAAAGTCAATGACAAGCCTTTCTTCAATCAGCAGCACGCTTTTACAAGCAGATGCCCGATATATGGTGTTTTGCGCTGGTCCTGCCACAACAGCCAGTGTGTACTTTGGCCTAGCAAAGTAAGTTTGAAACAAAACCTATATGTGTATTCCAATAAAACGTTGCACAGAAAGCAGCAGCTGGTTGGGAAAGATTTTGTCTGGTTCTGTATGAACAAGCCAGACACAACGCTGGCTTACAACATTTATGGACCAGACTTTTACAAAATTGCCAAAGGATTTATGAATGTATATGGATTAAATGCATTTACGCCTAGCATGCTTGAGCAAGAGATGCGCCTTCTTAAAACAATTAACGAAATTCAGGCAGCTCAAGAGTTTGTCAACAGTTCTGTTTTTCTTTAATTAATGGCTTTATTTTGCAGGGCATATAATTTCACTCGCTCAAATATTGAACTATATTTTAACATTATTAATATGCATGATTGCCCAAAAATTTTCGCGTCTGGGTTACATAATGTTTGTTTTCATGTTATGATTATTCGTTTTGTTTAATTCAGCCACCATGCACTGAAGCTTATTGAAAGAGATCCATCCCTTCTCTCTATGAAAACGTATGGCGATAATGTGAGAAGTAAGTTAAGCTGGTCTCAGTTTAAAAATACCGGTGCTCGAGGAATTGTAGCTGACCCTCTTAGTCTCTCCGAAACCGGTGGACTGTCTTCGTAAGAATTTTCTACCAGGTTTTAATCAGTTATTGACAGTTTATTCCCAATTAGAACATTTTACATTCAGTGTGTTGACGGCATGGACAAATATTTGACATCTGTAAGTGTCTAGCGCAATGAATGAAGGGACCATAACCATTGGAAAATAGAGTGGGCAGTTACGGATATGGACCAGACCAAAATTACACCCATCAATGGAACAGTTCTCACATTTTTTGATGGAACATCAATTCCGCCACCAGATGGTCCTTTGTATACTTATTCCATAGTTGCAAGAGATAGTACCAGCGCCTTGATTCTCACTGGCTTCTGTATTAGTGGCATAATTGTGGCTGTGATTTTTTTGGTCCTCATCCAGGTGTATCAAAAGAAAGTCGTCATTCGCTCTGGCTCTGTGCCATTCTTGTCAATCTTGGCACTCGGAACCATTCCAGCGTATGTTTCAAACCTAATGTATATTGGGGTTCCAACTGTTTTCAGCTGTCAAGCCAAACTTTGGTTACAATTATCATCCTTTGTGTTGATTTCTGGAGCAATGATATCCCGCAATTTCCGAGTTTCCCTCATTTACGCGTCAAATAAAGTGCTACCAAAGTATATGGTACGGGATGTAGCATGGCTGATTGGAACCGGCTGTGCGCTTGCTCTTGAGCTGGTTTGTGTATGCTTTGAACACTTGCAACGACTAACAAGCAAGCCGTCAGGTACTTTTATGGATCTGGAATACAGTTTCCAAAGGCAGAGTTTCCTCAAAAATGTTGCCTGGGTATGTAATTCAGTATCAATGCAGTTATGGATCAGTGTCTGGGATTTCCGTGGGAGCTGCATTGTGTGTTTACAATATTCTGATTCTGCTATTCCTATTTTGGGTGACGTATAAATCCCATGCTGTCCCACCCATTCACTCGGAATTCACCATGCTGCTCATTGTATCTGCCTCTTTCGCTATTTCTTCTGTTACTTTAGTCCTCTTGGGGCAATCAAAAACCAGTAATAACACATACCTTATCGGAGAAGCCATTATTATTTTCGGCAACACAAGCATTCCTTTGTTGTTACAAGCTGTTCCTCGTGTGTTATCGTTACTGCAATCGGAAATCTTCCAGAAAGATGCAATCAGAAGTAGAGTCAGGTGGAGCATTGTTGGTCAAGGAAACAATTATTCCAAAGAAACCAAAAGTCAGATGCAGCGACAGTCAATGTCAACACAAACTGGATCGGCGTTGTCGCAAAAAGACGGGTTTGGAGTAAATCGCCAGTCAGGCTTTGGAACTCTGGTGGCATCAAGACAAAATGGAAAGTTTAGCAGAGTGTTTAGCGTCGCATATTCTGTAAACACATGGCCGCTTTCGAAGTCCTGGAAGTATGGAGTCGCATCAGTTGCATTTGTGAGAAGAACAGCGTATGTTCAAATTATTCCAGTGAAAAGTGATTTGAGCTCCAATCCTGTTGCATTTGTCCTGGACTTGAGTAATTTGACTCGCAAGTCACTTAGTGTATCAGTTCTGGAATCTGGGAAAGTTCGGCAAGAGCGCGTGAAATTCTTGGATAAGAACGGTATAAATGTTTTGATTGATTTCGCAAAGGAGGGAGATGGCAGTATATTTGGAGACAGTATTCTTGGTTTGAAGTATGCAATGGCATAACTTTCAATTAAAAACCTCAGTCATCAAACTCTGTACTTTCTTAATTTCTTTCAATCGAATCCATTGAATGACATTTCCTGTAGGCATCGCGCCATCGATGACAAGCTGTCACAGCCAAAAACACCAGTAGAAAAAGAACCCCAATTCCAATATAATACACCCAAAACAATCTTTTGCTGGTGTCCAGAAATGCATATGACCAAAACCCAGTTTCAGCGTGATACACAAATGCAAGGGCAACATAAAGCCCCACAGTAACAAGGTATGGCCAAACAAGCTGATACACCAAGGGAACGCTTCCAAATACAAATTCAAATATCATGAAGAGGGAATTCGCCCCATGTTGACTGGTTGTAAGCCTTTCGGATCAATAATTTTTTCAGTTAGTTGTATTACTAATACGTATTAATATAGTACCAAAGCCGTGTCTGTGAACCTTGCCAAATTGGAAACAAAAGCACCCAGAAAACAATGGTTACAATATAACAACAGGTGGCCGGCATCATATAGAGATACCAATTAAGAAGCTTGACAAGACTTGGCCGGGCATCCAACACCTTCTGCCCACTTGAATAGATGTACAGGTAGCTGTTATAGACAGCCACTGCAAAGTAAACAATGATTCCTAAGAAGGTCCAAAACGTAAAGTATCCCCAGAAAGATTTGCCTTCAGAGACATCAAGAGCAACTGACGTTGCCATCACAACCACCGCATATACCAGTATAACGGATCGAAGGAAGAGCAGAGTCTTGGGGGTTACCATAACAGAGGTGACCAAAGATTTGCTGGATAGGTCCGAGAAATCCGGAACCAACAAGGTTGTTGCCTTGTGCATTGTTTCAACGGAGATTTGAAACAAAAAAATAATGATAAAATTTATTGACTATATGAGGGGGCACGGCGCTAGCACAAGTTAAGGGCAATGTTAAGGGCAATAACAGTCCCAATTCCGAAAAAGCTTCCATTAAAAGTTAAAAATCTTGAAACAGTAGCAGTTTCACCAACTCTGTGTGCCCAACTTCACCTTCAGGTCCTTAAAAAGCATTCAAATGATTCAAAATAAGTAGAGAGATGGTTTCTCAGAGTCACTTGCGAAAAGTTCTGCACGCGTCAACAGTAATGATTTATTGTTCAGACCAGTTTCGAATCAGCTCATGGTAAAACTTGATGCTCTTCAAGAACGTATCCATCGATACCCATTCATTAACCGTGTGAGCTCCTTCGCCATCTGCGCCTGGCGAGAACCTGTAAATGCTCTTACTGAGTCCCCAGTAACTCTTTGTGTCGGTATTCCCTCCCGCAAACATTGGTCCAACTATAACGCGATTGCCTTGGTCTGAAGTTGCTTCGGTATCGAACAAATAGTGGATTGTACCCTCAAGTACGGCCCATCCATTGTCTTCGGCAGTATTATATGGACTAACTGGACTCGGTTCCAATACTGAAAACGGAGACAGAGAGCCGATTGTCACTTTTCCCACAGCGTCAGAGATTGTGGATTCATGAAAGAGAAGAGAAGGATCTTTGAATTCCGTGATGGTCAAGTTGAGCTTTAGTTTCTTGGTCAACTTTAACAGGGTGCTTCTATAGCGCGATTGTAGGTCGTGTGGAGAGTCGTGGGCGCCGATTCTGTGATTTATGATTGTTGTAACCTTTTCAGGCAGGGCATTTACTTTGAGGCCTCCATTGATGATGTCAACAGCTTGGGTGGACACTAGAAGAGCAGTTACTAAATCTTCTGGCAAGGTTTGAATCAGACGTTTCAAGACAGTTTTACGCGATTTTGGCCATTGCTTGATGGCTTTAACCATAGCCGGGTCAGGATTGGGGGCGTGGTTTGCAATGCACGCCATAGATCCGACGATTGGGTTATTGAGAGATAGTTGAGGCTCCTGAGGATTAGATTCCAGAGCGGTAATGAGCATGGAGGAGAGACCAATTCCAGTATGTTTTGGAGGAACAGAAGAGTGACCGCCTTTGGTTTCTACCACCATTTCGACATCCGCGTATCTGGTACCTGAATTTTTTAGAATTTGGATATTGGAACTAGATGACGCGTACCCTTTCTCAGAAACGCACACATGTGCCATGCGAAGTCCTCCAAAATCCATAAGACCAGAGCCCTCATCAACAATCAGGCCAATTTTTCCGGCAAGCTTCAAGTCTTTTTGTAAATACTGGGCAATCGCGAACGCACCCTGAATGAAAAAAAGAAAGTTCAAGAAACAAGCCCAGATTCAAGAGCACAAAAACACAATCCAAACCTTGCCGTTGCTTTCCTCGTCGTCGCCAAACGCCAAATAAAGCGTTCTTTGCGGTACATAGTTTGCCGCCAGCAGCTGCTCGACGGCCTCCAGCACCGCAACGAGTGTGGCTTTAGTGTCGCTCGCGCCACGGCCCCACACGCGCCGCTGCTTGTAATCAACGGCGCCCGAGTACGGCGCGTGCGTCCATTGGTCGCGAGTTTCGGGGAGAACCGGAACAACGTCAATGTGCGCCTGCGTCGAGAAGCGGTTGGCGAAAAAAACTATACAACAGGGTTACACAACAAGCAAACCATGAGAATCAAGGCGTCTCTGTCCGGGGCGGTTCCTTCCCACGTGAAGAGCAGGGAGTGTTTGCCAAGAACCCGTTTGGACAAGTGCTGGTGGATAAGTGGATAGTCCAGCTCCAGCGTCTTGTGAAAGGCTAGGAATGGCGCAGCGACGTCTTCATTGCTCTTTCCAGGTGGTTGAATGTCGTAAGACTCGGTGGGGATTTGAATTGCACGCGAGAAGCGGGACAATGCGTCTTTGGTGAATCCAGGATTGTCGAGGCGGGAAAGGTCCAACGACGGAACAGCAGAGGGAATGAGTTGCGGCAGTTGAGTGCATTCGAGGGATTGTTTGGCAGTTACTGCTGTTGATGCATTGAGGGGGAGACGGAAACGAGGAACGGGGGCTGGACCAGCGGAAGGGATGAGAAAGTAGGCCGCTGCAAGCCACGAGCAGAGAATCAATCCGTGAAACTTTGTGAGTTTTTTGATTTCGGTTTGCGGCTCTGCGGAAGCCGTATGAAGGGGTATGGCGAGGTTGTATTGCCCCATTATTAATGTACTTTCCAACCAAGAAAAAAAGAATTAAAATAAAAAATAACAACTAGGGTATCATGGCGAGCACGCGGTTCGTGATGTACCATGGTGCATTGCTTGCACAATATTCCAACGCGATTTCACGTCAGCAGGGTTTTAAAGATTGTCCTATTTCGTCAATGACATGCAACTCGACGCGCTTAATAGTCGGCCTATACAATCTTTCGTCATATATCGAACGCGAGCTTGATATTCTAATCAGCTCTTCTACAAATTGTAACTTCTCGGCTGGTCTTGCAATTGCACTTGATCTAGAAATGCCCGAACCTCTACTGAACGCGATGTGGCACCGCCTATACAAATCAAAAGGACTCTTTGGGCTCGATGCTTGTGTATATATATTCCTCGCATCAGCCGTCATCACTGCACTCACTATGGCTGCACTCTTGTACTTCTTAGTTGCCGTCGAAGATCGTAAAGGAACCAAAATCATGACACCATTCAACACGTCTTTAATCGGAGGTCTGATTTCCTTCCTTGCAGTCGATATCTCCCAGGGTTTGAGGAAGCCATGCAAGACTCACGATGCATTATTCAAACACGCGGCATGAAATCGTCTATGGGATTGCCATCAACTTGTTTCAGGCAACCGGGGAGTGGTTCTATGTGAAATATTCATGGGCTCGGAGCGAGAAACAAATTAAAACAATGTTTCCAAAGTCGTTTCGAGGGTTGAAGGAGTTGATTCGATGGTCGCCGGTGGCCTTTTATTCCCAGTTGATAGGACCTATATGGATGGCGTGTATCGGAGGAAAAAAAGATGTGCTCGAGGTCTTGCGCGCGTATTTGGCATCGCAATTGCTGGCTGGGGGTGTGGTTTTGGTTCTTGATGTTGTTTTCTTGACGTGTTTTGTCAAATACCTGTCTCGAACGAAAGCTGCAGAAGACGATACTGTTGAGCCCAGATTTCTTATTATTTCAAAGTATGGCCTTTTGGCTGCGGCAATGTGTGGATTTGCGCTTGGGGTGTTGGTTTGTTACTCGGTCCTCAAACTCATGAACTTCAGCGATGATATACTGGACAAGATTGAGATATTGCGGGGAATCTGTGTGCTGTGTTTGTCGCTCATCTTTGTGATCCTAGTGGCAATGAAAATTGCTCTTTATAAGCATTCTCTCACGGAGCAAGGACTGGAATGGTCTATGATTCGAGGGAAACACAGAGAGTCTGGAAATACAGTCGTTCAGCGGGATTCAAATGGCGACGTTGCAGCAGCAGCAGAATTGGCCTCTAAAGCGGCAAATAGTCATGAAATTGTCTAAGGCATATTTTGATGAAATATATTTGAAGCTCTGATCGAAAAGACGCCCAGTTTCCATTCGCAACTTTTTACAACTTTGCCATAGACGGCTTTAGGGCTTCGATCTCAGCATATAATGCTGAAATCTGGTTCTTGTACTTTTTCTATTTAAGAATGTGTCTGAGTAGTTCTTTTGGGCATTCATTTGACAGATAATTACCAGCAAATCGTTCCTTTTCAATTTCATGGTGGGAGTTAGCAAATCATTCTCGATAGAAAACATTTCCGCTTCCAAGTGAACCGCCTTCACGTGCTCGAAGCCCACCAATTTGGCATCCTTTGCAACTCGATCCATGTCACGGATCACAAATTGTTTAAATTCAGGGCTTTGAGCCAAAATTTTCACATGCGGATTCACTGGCGCGCCTGGAAGAACAATTCCTGAGTCTGGGGTGTCTGGTGGAAGGATTCCCATTAATCGTCCTTGCGGGATACATGTTTCAGGATCAAGGACTGCGATTCCGACGAGCTTCATTACGCAGCGAGTCCCCGTGAACGAAAATTTGGGAAATCCATTTGGTTTTGATGTAAACGTTCTCAACTTTTTCTGGTGCAACGTATTCTCCTTGGGAGAGCTTCGCAATTTGAGAGAGTAAATTAGCCATCTGGGAAAAATCAGAAAGTAACACCCCCAGCTCTAGAATACCTTGAAAATATTCTTTTTCCTGTCAATAATATACAAACGGCCTTTGTCATCTACACGCCCAATAGTCTCCTGATTTCAACCAACCATCAGGACGTCAAAGCCTCGCGCGTCTTTTCTTCATCCTTGTAGTATCCTTTAAAAACGATGGGCCCACGAATCCAAATCTCTCCCTTATTATCTTTCGCATTGTAATTCATTTCAGGAACCGAGACGAGTTTGATGGCACATCTGATTGGTTTGTTTTTGATTAAGAATATGTAACTCCAAACCGCATTTTTTTTGTTTACCCAGTCAAAACTGGTCCAACGTGTCCAATATCCCTGTCTCCATGCAATCCAATCGTAATAGCCCCACTGCATTCAGTCTGACCGTATCCTTCTCGCACTTGACATCCAAAAGCGACACTCAAAAATCTCAGGATGCTCGGGTGAATTGGTGCGGAACTAGAGAAAATGAGTCTCACTCTCCCGCCTAATGCAGACTGGACCTTCTGGAAGACTAATGGGTCCCAAAGCGAGTGTTTGACTGCTCCTGTGGCGTCATAGTTTGCGAGTTTGGCAGAGAGTGCGGTAGTAAAGAGGTGTGATTTGATGGCGGAGGACGTGGTGGCTTGTTTGACAATCTTGTCGTGGATTCTATTGAGCAGGCGGGGAACGGAGCAGAATATGGTTGGTTTCAAGGTACCGATATCTTCAATGAGAAGAGAAACTGATAGCGGATGCCGAAAAAGGTGTTAAATAATTAATCGATGACGTCGAATGAGTTATACCATCGCCTCGATAAAAGCCGACAGAGCCACCACATGCTGTGATGGCCACAAACATGCCCTTTTCATACACATGAGCCAAGGGCAGATATGAGATGTAAACATCCTTCTCATTAAAATCGAATCCATTATCCGAGGCATGTTTAATTAAGGAGAGTATATTTTCATGCGTCAGCATGGCACCCTTTGGTTCTCCCGTCGTTCCAGATGTATAAGAAATACAGCATAAATCACTTGGTTTCGCAGGAGTAAAAGGGATCCGACTTTCGGCGCCAATAGATTCGACTTGCGCCAGCGAGTACAAGGCGACATTTTTCTCAGCGGCCCATTTGCGCAGGATTTGGAAGGATTGAGATGTCGTTGGAGTTACAGTGTCCATTGAAATAATGCACTTTACAGATGGACAATGATGGATGTATGAGATGAGGGATTCCACCTTGTCGAATGAGCATACGACTATCGGGGGAGACGCGTGGTTCAAAATATATTGAGCTGCCGACGGGCCTAATGTATCGTAGAGAGGGACAGACACTAGCCCATACGACAAGTTTGCCAGGTCCGTGATTGTCCAGGCGGGTCTGTTGACTGAATAGATTGCCACATTAAACGGAAAAGAAGTTCCGCCAAGTTTCTTGTAAATATTAATGATTCCTGAGCCCAAATTCACACGTCTGTCGCTGATTCGTCGGTAAGACTGCCACGTGTAAGGACTCCATGTGGGTTTTCCGTCTGAGATCGAAACGTCTTTTGGTCTGTGGCCAAGCATTGGTCTGTTTGGGTATTTTCTGACAGACTCTTGGAAGAGTTCGGTGAGTGTCCTGATGTGCCTGTTTTCCTTGTGCAGAGCGCTCATTGGTTGGCAGCTGGTGAAGATGCCTGTGGTTCACATCGTTAGCTGGTGCATGACAAGACTTGATAATAGAACTAGTTTGGTTTACCTGTGGATGAACCATCGGCTGGGCGCGTTGTAAGGTCTTCGGTTGCTTGCATTTGTTTTTGCGTCTTTCTTTCTGACCGACCAGTCACGACTCACCAGCACCAGAAGGGACTCCATAGAATGATGTTTAGATATACTTGGAGGATAAAGATCTTTAAGAAGATCAGGATCTTTGATTCCCAACGTTGAGATTTCCATCATCAGATCCACTATGCCAGCCACCAGTGCCGCGACGGCTGAGCTAAAATCACAGTCTTCGATTACGGTGGGATTTATAGGTCCTTATTCATGGCAAGTACTTGAGCGACGACAAGATAACCTGTTTGCTCACCTCCGACTATTCACAGGTTTCCACAGCTGAAGTACAATGGCTCTCTCGTCGTTGCTGGATATGATAGAATCGACATCGGAAGGATGAGCGACATGAGTTTGTGGGGATATTCATCGTGGTGGTATTGGAATCAGCAAGCCATGAAATTTGCCATTGATCAGATCAACATGGATCCATCTATCCTTCCAAACACAACAATCAAGATTAAAAGATTCAATAACAACGCGTATTTGGATCGTCAGAGGGCTTCTAGTCCCGGCGCTTCGAGTCCGGGAGCTGCGATGCTTGTTGCACAAGAGATTGCAATTCACCACCCAGGTCTTCTTCAATCGAAACTGCTTTCCTAGGTTGTTCGCTGAATCTATTTAATTTCACATCAGATGTTATAGCTGTATTTGGAGACTTTTTACCGCGCGATTTGGCAGCAGATGCAGAGGTGTATAGCTACTTCCAAATTCCGCAATGCGCTGGGTCGACGCTTCAATCTTCAATGTGGGATCGAAACAAATATGGTTATTACTTTCAGACCATGGCATTGACGGGATACGCTGAATCAATCGCATTGGTACTTCGAAAGTGGAATGTGCGTCGAGTGGCAATGATTCGAAACTGTTCCATTCTCAGACCCCAGTTCAAGTAATAGCTTTGATGCTCTACCATTTTCCTGACCAATTTATACTTTCTTTCATTGTGTTAGACTGTGGATATATTGCAAGCGTTTTGGAGGAATGGAACTTTAGAATTCTGGCCAAGATTGTCGTCATGACTGATCCGCCAGATTTAGATTACGTAGCGGAGACTCTAGGGTCATGTCGACGCAAGGTTTGTGTGGCGTTTTTATTTTCTTTGAGGAGAATTAAAAGTGGCTCCAAGGTACATCATATTATGTGCAACTCCCGAGTTGGCGTCGTACATCTACTTTGAACTAGCTCAGTAAGTTAGTGAACTGTCATTTAATTCACTAGCTCAGCTTGCCCCCACTTTTTGTCGATAGCGTACCAGTCGCAAAAAGTTTGTAGGCCCAGAATATGTGTGGTTCACGGATAATATACCAGTACAAAGAGAAAATGCCGTCGATCTTTGGGGTGATGTATACTATCGAAATGCTCGTGGCTTGATGAGCACCTTTGGTGCATCCGGAATGACTGAAAATATGAATCTACAACAGCAAATCATAGTAGACGCCATCAATAGGTTCCAATCACCGTGGGGATTGCTGTTTACGACCGATGAAATTCAGCGATACTTCAACATCAACCAAATGTTTACTTGTCCTATGCTATTCGCGCATGGCTTACATAATGTAATGCTTTTGGCTTTCTTTCCTTTTTAGTTTGCTTCGTTTTTTAACCAACAAAATCAGCTATTAAAAGACCCAAGTCTGACTATCGAAATGGCATCTACCAGAAAATTGAACGGCTATATGAATTCAACTCTATTCATGAAAACTGGATATCGCGGCATTCTTGGAGATCCTGTTCAATTAACACGGAATGGCGATTTGGCGACGTTGGTGTTCATGGTCAATACTATAAAGGGATTTAAAAACGAATTTTGCCGTTACTAGATCTTACACACTTTCTTATTGCGAGGGCACCAAAAGCTTGATGACGACAGGTGATTCTACCCATTTAATTGATAGAGTCTCCTTAATCACACCGAACACAGCATTTGCATCGACTGATATCGATTCCACGCGAATCGAGTATATAGATGGGCAGTTACCGATATTCTTTGATGGGACATCTATCCCACCTCTCGATGGACCTGTCTATGAAACTCTACTGATTTGGCCTGACAGCCAGAACGCTTTTATTCTCAAGATTTTCGCAGGAGTCGGTGTTTTCTTTGCTGGCTTGTTCCTTCTCTTGATTGCCGTGTTTCAACGTAACCCAGCAATACGATCCGGCTCTGTTCCATTGATGTCCGTACTAGCCGCTGGGTCAATTCCGTCATACGTTTCTAATTTACTATATATCGGGAGACCCAGTGTGTACAAGTGTCACCTGGCAGTTTGGTTACAATCGCTGGCGTTTGCAATCATGTCGGCTGCGATCATTTTCAAGAACTTGAGAGTAGGTTTTGATTTACTGGAGCCAAAACGATTCTGCCCAAATATGCGGTACGAGACTGGTTCTGGATGCGTTTTGTGGGTGGATTGGTTGCTGGAGAGCTTGTGAGTCGACAGTTTACCTTATTTTCAAGACTCCATCCAATCGACCAAGGAATTTTTTTTTATAATTTAGATATTGCTATGTGCTTGGTCATATTTATCGCAAATGTATGTGGTGGAAAAGACTCTTCCAGATCATTTCATTGAATTCACGTGCACTGACCGATCAGCGGAGAGTCCGAAACTTATCTATGCCACTGTGGATATATAATTCTCTAGTCTATTGCTGCTCTTGTCACGGTTACAGTGAAATCCCATAATGTAGGGCCAACACATACGGAATTCACCTTATTGCTTGTCACCTCTATCTGCCTAACAATTTCGGTGATTCTTGCCCTGACAATGGATCAGGAAATCGCGATTCAATATCAGATCAAAGTATCTACCCTCGTGTTTTTTAATACCACAGTACCAATATTGATGCAAGCTGTTCCAAGAATCGCACGATTGATTAAAGCAGAAGTTTTTGGGGACAATGGAATTCATTTCAGTAAATTGAAATGGAGCTTAGTAATGAAAAGTCAGCTGGAACCAGAGAGCGAGAAAGAGTCGGAGCGGTCTCTGAAATCCGCCAATAGCTTGTCGATGCTTCAAATGCAATCCGTGATAGCTGTCGGTTCAAGTCTTAAAAAAGCCCGCGTCAAATCCTCGCAAGTGTATTATGTTATTTATTGTGTCAAGGAGTGGTGCGCTCCAGCTTATTGGGTGCGCGGGGGCGTTTCTTATACAATCGTTCGCGGAAATGTGTTCTTTTTGTTTCACC
Source organism: Obelidium mucronatum (assembly GCA_025765595.1). Classification (NCBI taxonomy): domain Eukaryota; kingdom Fungi; phylum Chytridiomycota; class Chytridiomycetes; order Chytridiales; family Chytriomycetaceae; genus Obelidium; species Obelidium mucronatum. The sequence continues at coordinate 17,746 of JAIVFH010000046.1, read as the reverse complement.
CGCCAACAGCGAACAGCGGTGCTGAGTCTTGTCGCGTATTTCAATTGAGCAATGCCAAAGCAAGTGGAAATACAGTTGAATGCCTTCAGCATTTTATTCTGATAAACGATCAACACGATAAATTTGAACGATTGGAAGTCACAGCAAACAAACAACATGCTGTTCTGGACTTTGTTGGGTTCGGGGATGGAGAAAAGTTCAAGAATGGGTTGGACGCTGTTCTGAATCAACTTAAGAAAGCTAAAGAAAAATAGAAATGATCAATCATATTGTTATATACATTTTGATTTCATCATTCTTAATAGTCAGTTTAACAACCGATGAATGACCGTTTTCCCCATGCCTTCAAAGATACATAAAAAGGTTTTATTCCAAAATGCACTCGCAACACGAACGTCAAGAGCTCAACCCATAATCGCTCGAGAGAAGCAGAGCAACGATCTGCTTCATTCTCTTTTTCGTTGCAATTTGAAGGCAATAATCTCCATCAACAGTGGGATCCACTCTCCGCGATTCTAGGAGAAGTCTCACAACAGATTCGTGCCCTCGCTTTGACGCTTCTCTGATAGCTGCATTGTTTCTGGCCGCTGGATCGACAAGTCCAGAGTCAAGAAGAAGCTTAACTACTGGTGCGTGCCCATTCTTTGATGCGATTCGAATGCAATAGTTGTCATTGACTGTCGGATCCACTTTTCCCGATTCGAGTAGGAATCTGACAATAGCTGAATATCCATATTTCGATGCAACTCTTATACAATCATTGTTCACGTCATGCTAGATTTACTCTTCCAGTTTCATAAAGAAGGCGCACTATATTTGTACATCCACAAAAGACAGCCCATCGAAGCGGGTAGGTTTTTGTTCGCAGCTGGATCCACTTTTCCTGTCTGAAGCAGCAACTTCACGACAGCTTCATGGTCGGATTTACATGCCAATCGAAGTGCAGGCTTCGCCATTTGCCGATGGGTCGACTCGCTTTGACTCAAGCAGAAGTCGGACAATTGCGACGTGTCCACGATCAGCAGCGTTGGCTATAGATTCGTTATTTTTGGCGGATGGATCCACTTTGCCTGATTCTAGCAGGAGGCGTACTACAGTTTCGTGACCTTGCATGCACGCGTTTCGAATGCAGATATTGTCGTTGACAGATGGGTCCACAAGTCCTGAGTTCAGAAGGAACTTCACAATATCGCTATGTCCGGCATATGATGCAAGCCGAATGCTTTCGTTATTCTCATCAGCTGGATTAGCACCATGCTCAAGAAGTAGTTTGACAACAGAGAGGTGTCCGTATTTTGACGCCTTGTGAATAGCCCAGTTGTTCTCGGCAGTCAGATCAACCCTTCCAGTGTCAATAAGAAGTTTCACAACGGATGTATGACCGTTCAATGATGCATATTTGATGCATTCGTTATTGTTAACGGAAGGGTCAACTAGCCCGGAATCAAGAAAGAGCTTAACAATATCTTCATATCCCCGGTTTGATGCAACTCGAATAGCGGAATTGTTATCTGCGGCAGGGTCCACTGCTTTCGATTCAAGGAGAAGCTTCACAACAGCAGTGTACCCCTTTTCCGCTGCACGTCGAATGGCGTAGTTGTTGCTGGGTGCAGGATCTACTTTCCCAGAATCAAGAAGAATTCGAACCACATCTGCATTCCCATACGTTGCCGCCAATTTAATGGCGTCGTTGTCGGCCGCAGCTGGATCAGCATTCTCTAATCCAAGAAAAAACTCCAAAAGGGTGACATGCCCACAGGCAGACGCTTGTCGGATCCCGAAATCAATGCTTGATTTTGTGTCAACCAATCCCAAATCAAGGAGGAGTTTCACGACTGGCAAATGTCCTTCTCTCGACGCACTTTCAAAGGCGCGATTGTAGTCATACAATCTTCCTGCAATGAAACTAATGTCAAAAACACGCAAAACTCGTCGTTTGACTTGATTCACCTCTTGCCTCTTGATAGTCGATAAGGATTCTAACAAGCCCAACATCTCCAAATCTAGCAGCTGATTCGATGCAATAGTCCTTTATATCGACTCGATCTACGGCAGAATCTTCTACTAAGGCGATTGCGGCGTCAACATGACCATCATGTATAGCAGCCGACAGCGTCAAATGCCTGGCTTCCGAGTTGTACCACTGCGGAAAACACAGTATTGCCTTGACATAAGCCAATGCTTTTGCAGGGGGCAGTTTGCTAAAGACATAAGCGCGAGCTTTCATCCACTTTGCAATCTCCAATGGCACAAGGCAATAAAAGAGAGGCCTGGTAGTTGGCGGAAAGGTCCTTCCAAGAGTCAACGCCGAGCTTTCGATAGATTGCGCCTCGATCTATTTCGGCTGCGTGGAGAGTGATGCGATGGCGAAAGTGGAGGTACGCAAACTCAAGGCTGAAGATGACTTGAGCCAACTGCTTGGAGGCAAAAGCAACTTGCATCAAAAACTTGTCGACTGGAAGATGAACGAGGATTGCTTGGAAGACCTCGAGGGGAAGGGCAGTGGTGCCGGTCATTGTGTGTTTAATTTGAGGCCTCTTTTATTCTTCCTTCAAAAGGGACAAGCAGAAGACTTGGCTGGACATACTCCAACAGACCCACAAATATCTCCATTGACACATTTGGCACGATCATTATCAAACTCATTCTTGATGACAGACAACCCAGCGCGAATTAATCCCGCCACTACCTTGCACCCAGCCCAACTGGCTCCATCCAACGTGTCACACTGAGCCTCCATATTCTTTCTCAAAATATCATCGCAATCTGACTGCGTTTTTCGCGAATGATGAAGCAGAGGAAGAAGCTGCGCGATCGGCATAGCAGAAATCGTGTTGGAGGCATGACTCTGCCCAGAATTGCTTCACGGAGAGACCTGTGCCTGGGATGGAGGGATTGTAGTTTCCAGGAACCGAGCAGCCGTTCGAATTGCATCTAATAATATTTTGTAATTGTGAATTTGGAAGGGGTGGACTTAGACAAAAGCCTCTCACCTCTTGAATCCACAACTTGGCGGCGCAAAGCTCTTCAAGGTCTCAGCGACGACGGGAGTCTGAGGGCCACAAGGAATACACGAGTAGTTGTACCAAGGGCCTTGCTTGCACTTTTCTCCAAAGGTAAGTGTTGCTTGTATTGCTTTGCCTGAAGGCTGAAGGGATCCAGCATATACTGTGGTGGTAGTAATATCCTGCTTGAAGATACACCAAGTATCAGCGGATACAGAGAAAGCGAGAATGAGAGTAAGAAGTGCTTGGATTTTCTGTGGCATTTGGTTCAAGGCAAGAATTTTTACAGTTTAAGTTGTGAGGCTTGCTCACTTTCTTGAACCAGACTATTATTAATATATCGATTGAGCATTGAGAGAACATGAATAGAATTCAAACTTGTAAAAATAAAGCAATTACTCTTATTATTTATTCCAATTCCGCCCCCCAAAACGGAGAGGGTAAGAAAAACAACATAAAAATGTACGTCAAAGCAATTATAGGGAAAATAAATGAATTAAGTCAGCAAGAAAAATTAGTACGGTAGGAAGGAAGTTGATCCGATAAAAAGGACGCCACTACTCCTCCACAGCTCGAACTGCAGGACCCACAGATCCCTCCACATCCGACTCCATCAAATCATCATCAGGCAACGGAACAGTTGTAACTCGAAACGTTTTCCGAGCTGTCGTGCTGCCAACACCAGTCGTTGAAACAGCAGGACTGCCTCTCCCTCGTCCAGAACCAGCCCCATTCCCAATCGACAGAATCCCTGGAGAATCCATTCGCTTGATACTATCATCATATTTAGCTTGAATGGCCAAAGGCGACGCAGTGGAATTACGGTAAGTGAACATTCTGAAGCTGTTTTCAGAGCTTTCTTCATCGTCTCCAGTAGTTGATGAAGATGTTGTGGATATCTCCAAGGGGTACAAGGAAGCCTTATTGTTCTTGGTATTATTGGCGGTGGGGGATACGTTCGATGCTGACACTGCTGTTTTTCGTTTGAAGAGGTTGCTGAGGCTTGTGATTGATTTCTTGGAATGAGTTGGGTGGTCGCGAATAGGTTGTGAAAGTTGGTTGGATGGAGAACTTTTGGAGAGAGATGAGTCATTGTCAAAAGAGCTGGATTGGATAAGGCTGCTGTTGAGACCATCAAGATCCATGCGATAGTCATTAATTGATGTATTCGAACGTAGGAAATGATCCATGGGAGTCTCATTTCGTGAAAATATATTATGTTGGTAAGGAGAGGAGGCTTCCGCAGCAAGAGAAATTAGTTGATTAGATGGTGGCTCTCCACCAATGAGGGGAGTTCCATTGGCGCTTAGTTGTTTTAGCACTTCTGGTGATGGAATTGGCGGGACAGGAGGGGCAGTTCCAGTGTGAGCGGCAGGTACTCGTTTAGATGAATCATATGGTAGGAAGTGGTCGTTCATGAATCGCAACTCCAATTCAATTCTCTCACTTTCAGTGAGTTTTTCATGTTGCTGATTCTGCTGATTCTTTTGCTGCTTCTTTCCAAACAGGGAAAATCCTGCAGCATTGATAGGGTGTTGCGAGGATTTGTATTGTTTGAGCATGGCTTGCATGTTTCCAGCGACTGCTGCAGCGTCCGCAGCACTCTTTTTGCGATTTTCAGAAGTGTTTCCAGGAGAAAAATATCCAAGAAACGAGCCCGCATTAGGCGATGATGAAGTGGTCGCCTTTGTGCGTTTTCCGCTGGACTTCTTTTTCTTTTTCTGGCGTGGTGCTGCCTCAATGGGAAATCCGTCCAGCAAAAATTCCTCGAGATTGATTCTGGGGTCGAAATTGTCGTCTTCAGGCTGAGTAAAAACACGAGATGAGATTAAAAATAGCTGCAAAAGAAGCAACGCATACTTACATCGGGTATGAAGCCTGAAGGCCACTCCTTTCGTTCGACGGCATTCCAGTCAATGCCAGCGACCCACACATGATCCTTTACATCCAACAGTTGTCTTTGGCGACAGCCCAATCGATCGAGCGGGCATCGGTTTAGGAGTTCGGTCAAAAAGGAAATGCATTCAGCACTGATATCAACCGGTAGAGATCGCGAAAAGACATTGGTCTTGGGGAATACGATTTCAGAATCACGAATAGAAGATATCATGGCTGATGTAGTTTTTCCACGAAAAGGACGCTGTTTTAAGGATTAAAAAATGAATTTCGTTCAGACACATTTCAATAGGGTTGAAACACCAGCAAAGCAAACCTTGAAATAAATAAGTTCGAATAGCATCACGCCGAGACTCCACCAATCGACTTGCCAATAATATCCATTCTCCCCAAATACTTCCGGTGCTGTTGGTGGTGTCAGAAGTCGGCAGAACTGTGAGGACTAATAAAAGCCACACAAACCTAAATACGCCATTGTTCCTGAACGAGATTTCAAGATACTATTTCGATCGATGTTAACAGCAATATTGAAATCTGTCAGATGGGCATGTCCCTTTTCATCCAGAAGCACTAGTCACAGAGGAAAAACCGTGAGTTGAACAGGATTATGCCACAGCGATACTACTGCACCATTATCTGGCTTGATATCTCGATGAACAATTCCTTGGTTGTGTAAGTATTGTACAGCCAGCGCAAGCTCCACTGCCCACACTTTAACAGCACCTTCCGAAAACCCCAACTGATTGCTCAAATGATGACGCAAATCACCGCCCGTCTTCAAGTCCAGTACGAAAAACAAGTTTTGATCGTCTTGGAAAGCATAGTTCAGATTCACAATGAAAGGGTGGGAGAGGTCCTGCAGAATGGCTCTTTCTCTGAATATGTTTTGGATTGCATGCATTCGAATACACTGCATCTTGTCGATGTACTTTAGAGCAAATAGCTGCTTTGAGGCATCCTTCTTCTGGACGATCCGGACCTGAGGTGGGAAAGTGATAGCTCAGCAATGAGGGTATCTGTCTTTCTGCTGAGATTGCATGCTGTACCTTCCCAAAGGCACCCTTCCCAACCACTTTTTGCATTTCAAAGTTCCATAGTCCAACTGGTTTGTGAGAGAGGGGACAAGTCAGTGTTTCAGTCTCTTTGAACTCTTTTGGACGGTATCCCCCCTTACTTTCTCCATCCTGGTGCTTCGACCCTCCGTTTCCCATTCTGCCACGCAATCGAGAGAAAGTATTGAATGCGGTTGAGGAGAATCGATTGCCAAGCAGATCTAATTGAAAAGATGAAACTTGCGATTTGTTGAAGTTGAAAAATTGTGTGAACCAAAGGAAGAGGCATGCATGGCGGGTCACGTGTCCTTATCTGGTTCCATTCTTTGAAGAAATACAAGCTGCGATGCATAAAAGGGAGAAGTGCCTTTTTGCATTTTGAATAAAGGGAAAGATGCGCTGAAGGGGGCTGCTTTGTCGACGAATTGTCAGATGGCTCTTGACGCAAAAAAACAACGAAAACAATGAAGGCGATCAAGAGAGAGCTGAAGGAGTGGGAGCATGAATTCGTGTCTTTGAATGGACGAAAGCCAGACAAGAAGGACATTGCGAACGATAAAGCAATAGGTATTTAAGACGTTAACTGAATGGGTGCATTAGTACACAGTCCCCTAACTCGCTGTGAATTCCTCAGCCAAGAAGTACAAATCGTACGCTAAAATGAAGGCCGAAGGCGTCACTGAGGATGATGAAACTCAAGCTGCCAAACGAGTTTATGAAGCGACTCTTCGCACTTCGATCAAAATTTCAGCTGACCCTGAGATTTCTCAACAAACAAGAAAACACAAATCGGCAAATCGAGCGACAAGCCGGGCGGCAGAAGATAATTCTGGCAGTGGAGATGCGCTGGAAACACACGAGGAATCTTTTAAAACTGTATCCAATAAGGTCCAAGAAACTGGCGTCTTTTCAGAATACACGCAGCCTCTGTTACAGCAGCAACAGCAAAGGCATATGCATTCAAGTGATACTGTGATAGATTTGGATGATGAAGATCGCGCTGCTATGGATTTTTTCAACAACACGTATGTTGCTGGCAATGGAAAATTCTCCATTTCGAAAGAAGAGTTGTATTCAACCACAACAGCCGCAAATATCAGCATGCAGCAGCAGCAGAATACGCGATCTTTTTCTATCCCAGAATACTCACGATCTACTGCAGGAGCAGCAGTCCTTCCGAACAACTTCAAAATGAGGAAGTCAACAATTGCCACTGGTCCGATCGCGACAGACGAAAGAACCCACTCCGAAGCCCAAAACACTCGCGAATATCAGCGAGACAGCTTCTATCGTGAAAGTGAAGGTATACTTTGTGGTTGCGAATGTTTCCGTCCAAATCTAACTCACACGACAAAAGATTCATCCTTCACCTTACGAACGTTCACGCCGCCACCAAACACACAACCAGAAACTCAATATGCATCTCCAAGAGCGCTATCTGCTGGGAATCCAGAACTTCAAGAATTCATGCATCGACGTCAACAGATTCATGAAATCCACAACAGCAGTAACTCTCCAGTACCATCGACGCCACCAATCACATCCTCTACTCCGCCTCCACGAACATTTACACCTCAACCGAGAGCGCCAAGTGCACTCGGTTCATACACAACTGTCCCAGCTCTTACACAAATCAGAGTAGTGACTCCAACAACCGTTTCCGCAACGCCATTTATTCCCGAAAAGCAGCCCGTAAATTACTTGGAACAGCAAGAGCGAGATGAAATGCTTCATCGGCAACAATTCACAAAAACGGCAGCAACGGGGGTGGAAACTAGTCCCAAAAGGAGAAGTAGAGGTGGTGGTGGTGATTTAGACTTGCCGATCCCGGGCCCGCCACAAGTGGTGCAGGTTGATGACTTTGAGGACGACAGTGAGGAAGATGATGAAGAGAATGTGTCAACTACTGTCGTGTCTTCTCGCATGGGGAATGGGAGACCGACCAAGGGTGTTGTTGTTGTTCCTAGAAGACAGAGCAAAAGAAGCGAAAGTATCGTGAAAGAGGCAGAGCCGGCTGTCGTCAAGAGGAAGGGTGCAATGAACGGGTTTTTTCACTGTGGACACAGCAGAGGAAGAAGAGATGGAGGAGGAAGAAGTAGTACCGTTTAACAGCTCGAGCAAAACTCTTGTAACCGAAAAGAAAACAAAAAAAGCAGAAGCTGCGGCCAAGGTAAAGAAGGAAGAGAAGATGAATTTCGAGGTTGATGACGAAGAAAAGAACTTGTTTGTCGCCAAAAAGGAAGATGCTGATGGTGATGTAAAGACTGAAGCGGAAGCAGATGCGATTGCTGTAATTGAAAAGGAGACGGTAGCAGATGAAGTGGTTCCAGCTGCCGTTGTTGCTCCCACTTTCTATGTCAACCCAAAGTTGTTCAGGTAAGCAATGGTAACTCCTTGTTGTAGATTGTACAAAAATCTGACCAAGACAAAAAAAAACAGCCGCATTCCTCAAGACTTTCTATTGAAATGCCGCGTGCAGCGGAAAAAAAATTTGCTGGACAAAACCCATCCGACTTTCTACCTGTACAATGAAACAGATGACAAATTCCTCCTGGCTGCACGCAAACGCAAGAAAAGCGCGACTGTAAATTATCTTATCTCTACTTCTATGGACGACCTCAGCAAAGACAGCACTCATTACATTGCAAAATTGAAAGCGAACTTTCAAAGAACCAATTTCATCATTCATGACGCGAGGTTCTATAACAAGAATACCTCTGGAAAAGGTCTTAAAGAATTGGCTGTATATCATATGTACGTCCAGTAAGCGCCCTTACCACATTGACAAGAGGATTTGATTCTTTCTCCTTGTGGGAAACCTTTTCTAGAATTTACTATCGCCAAACTCATTTAAAATTCCCATCTTGCAGAGTAAAACTGTTCTTCCAAGAGAATTGAACGTGGCGATTCCGGCGGTGACGATTGACGAAAATTCGGTAAATCATTTTCTGTTGAAGGTTTTTGAATGACCCTTGACTGATGAGACTGATGTATCTGTTTGAAATTCAAGGATGCTGGAACAAAGGATATTATGGCAGACATAAAATCCCAAAACAAGGAAAAACTCCTGTTTCTCAAAAATAAGCCTCCGCGATGGAACGAAACTACTCAATCGCATTGTTTGAATTTTGGAGGTCGTGTTACTCAACCGAGTATTAAAAACTTTCAACTGGTCATGGAAGGAAGCGGTTTGTACTTTTTAAAACAAGACGAACCCAAACCTAATATTCCTGTCTGGATTTTTACAGAAGCAATTATTCTACAATTTGGTCGATGCGGGCCTGATGTATTTACGCTGGATGCCAGATGGCCAATGACACCAATCGAGGCTTTTGCTGTTGCCATCACAACATTTGATGCTTATGACAGTGCGTGATAACTTTTTTGAAGTATCAACAAAGGGGGATTAGTTTACTCTATTTTATTCTTTCCTTCTTTATATCTGGTTGCATTTTTTTTTCGGTTGCAGAAGAGCGTGTTTGGATAGACGTTCGGTTTATTGAAGGGGTTGGTTGCCATCGGAGGCCTCAATATGTGTGAAATGGGAACAATAGCGATCGTTGGTCCTCTTAGAGTAAAGCATAATATTAATACCAGAGGAAAGAGTTCACTATTGATATCTGTTATTATTCTTCCTTCTCGAAATCGAAGAAAAATTAAGAGAGCAAACTCTGCTAACCAATCAGCATCGTTTCAAGAGGCACTACTTGGAACAACGGATTACTGAAATTTCGAAAACGCAGCTCTTGTTGTAGTATCGCGTATATCTATCTAGGTTGGGATAAGTCGTTGTGGTGTTTTTGCTAGGGGGTGTAGGGGCTAAATTACGAGGGGCCTTTCAGAATCACCAGCACCGAAATCGAACCATGAGTCGTTATCAGAAAGAATATAGAATTGTTGTCGTTGGAGGAGGAGGTGTTGGAAAGGTATGTAAAGAGCTTAGCGGTTGGTTGGTGTGGGGAGACACCTTGCACTAAAAACTTATGTCCTCAAAAAACAAAAACAAAACAACGATGTCTTTATATTCAACAACGTATACAACACTTGCGGCATTATTCTGGATGGGGTTTTCATGTGGTTTATTAGTCGGCGCTCTCAATTCAGTTTATCCAATCGCAATTTGTGGACGAATATGATCCAACCATTGAAGACTCATGTAAGATAAACAATCAATTAAATTTGCGCATAGTTTTTATTGGCGGATTGGGGAATCCGGCTTGTGGACTGCTTTTGTTGGGATTCGGGTGCTATGAGGCGGTGATTGAAACAAGCAAGATGAGTGCCGGAATAGAGTTCGTTATAGGATGAGATATGCCGAAGCTCAATTGTGGAAAGATCTTGTCTCGGCCGCTGTCACTTCCTGGAAACTAATTTTCTTTTAGACCGCAAACAAGTACAGGTGGACAATGAAGTTGCAATCTTGGACATTCTTGATACAGCTGGTCAAGAAGAATACTCTGCTATGCGTGAACAATATATGCGTACTGGAGAAGGATTCCTTCTTGTCTACTCAATCACATCTCGCCACTCTTTTGAAGATATCAGCAACTTCCATGCTCAAATCCTTCGTGTGAAGGACAGAGATCGATACTTCCCGTGTGTTCTAGTCGGAAACAAGTGTGACTTGGAGCAGGAGCGAGCTGTGTCAGCGCAGGAGGGACAGACAGCCGCAAAGCAGTTTGGAGGAGTTCCATTCTTGGAGGCGAGTGCGAGGACAAGACATAACGTGGACGAAGTGTTTTATGAGTTGGTGAGACAGATCCGAAAGGAAAACACACCGGATAAGCCTGGAAAGAGTGGAGGAGATGCAACGTCCCCGACCAGTGGAGCATCAAAGAAGAAGAGCAAGTGTGTTATTGTGTGATCTTAGTTACTCAGTATGTGTTTATGCGTGTGGAGGCACGCGAGTGTGTTATTCTCTTGGCTTCTTTTCGTTCTTTGTTGCCGTCAACCATGTTGATTTCAAGATAATATTTGACTTTTTTTAGATTGTTGTTGTTTTAGTTTTGCAATGAGCGTAGTAACTGCGTCAGTATCCAACCGAGTTGCCTTTTGAGCCAGGGACTTTGACGCCATCATCCTTCCTGCCTCTTTACACTGCATTTCTCCATGCTTTCCACGCAACTGGAGTCCATCGTCCTGACACCCCTCCTGGCGAGAAGTCTAAGCCGATGTGCAAACTGAGTGACCACTTGGCTCGATTCGAACAGCCTCCAATGTAAGAAGCTCTGTAATTGCCGCTTTCTTTTTTAAGGTTTCTTACACTTGGTTTGTTAGGTTCGAGGGTCGCACCTTCAATATATACGACTTCTTTGATATTATTCGACACAGTAAGCGAAACTTGAAAGCCTCATACTCAAGTTATTGTCGCTCACTTTTTGATATTTTTTCTTCAGTGGGAGGCTTTCGGAACGTGACATCGTGGACCGACTTGTGCAGAAAAGTCAACATGAATCCAGCAAAGTCAAACATCTCAACGCGTCTACGAGAATGGGCAGACAAGCATCATATTGTTCCCTTCTTTGATTTTGTGATGGGGATCCCGAATGATTTCTACCGAGAATTGCGGGATGATGAAGTTGTGGGGAATATCAAGATTAAAAAGGAGGAAGGGACGGTTTTGGAGACAGATCAGGAGATGTGGTTGAGGCTTTACGGGTATATACTATTATTTAGAATTATTTTTAGTCCTCTCTTTTTTTTGATATGGTTTTTTAAAATATTCTTTTAGTTTGGATGGTGGTCTGACGACGCGGAAGAGGAAGGCGCCACCACCTCCTCCACCTGTTCTGGCACCATCTGTTGCCGCATCTGTTTCAACGCCATCAGCATCAGCTTCTTTGGATTCTTCATCCACTGTTAAACGAGCCCATGACAGTACTCATACCAACGAACACCTCACCAGCGCAATGAAGCGACGCCGTTTCGAATCAGACAGAATCGTGTTGATTGGTAGCGTTCCGCATGCATCACTTTCAGTTGAAGAACAAAAAATCCTAAATGATGTGAATGCAAAGATCAAATCACACTCTGGAAACGAAGCAGCAATCAAGTCCGAAGATGCTATTGTTTCTTTTGGAAGTGAATCTAAATCCATTAGCACTGCAGGGATTGTAGTGGCTAAGGAGGAAGGTGTTGTGCTTATCCCAAGTGTTCAGCCGCGTTTGGATATTGTTCGTGCGTCTCTGGAGACACTTAAGGACGCACTCGCCGTTTCGGTAGAAGGGAGCGGGTCTCATTCTAACGCAAGTCTCACAGAGGACAAGACTGAAACTGAGAAACTGAAAACTGAAGTTTTGGGATTGGTAGAGTTGATGAAGGGTCAGCAGCAGATTATTGAATCTTTGAGACGGAGGATTGGTGCATTGGACGAATGAATGATTTTTGGTTCAATAAATACACTCTTTTTCATGAGAAATCACAGCAGCAAAAATAAACGCATGATATAAAAAACGATCTTCGGATATCAGTAGTACTAAAGTTATTGCTTGAGTCCAAACAATGCACCAATAGACGCTGCTGTGGCCGGACATTTCACGTTGAGCTTTCCAGTTGTGGTTGGTTTAAATCCAGTCCAAGCAATCACTTTGACAGTCAACTTGACAGAATAAGTCTGTTAAATTCAAAAAAGAGAATTATTTTTTCGGTCGATTGTCTGATTCTCTTGTTTAAAACGGATACACATACCATGTCAAGAGTTCCACTCTCGGTTGCACATCTCGTGGAGATTGTATTCATCAATTCATCCGTACCTACTAAAAGAGATAAACTCGACCCCACATTCATGGGATGGCCGACAGTGAAGGGGAGTGTGAATTGGGTTTCCCGTTTCGGCGGGAAGTTAATGTTGGTCGCTATTCCATGTGCTGGAGCAGTTGTGATGGGGGTATTTGGTGCAGAGTTTAAAATGAAGCCCTAAGAAACGCAAAGTTGGGATCGGTTTAGTTTGTCGAGTAGAAGCAAAAAGGAGGGAACTTAACTGTGAAGTCAATCTTGTCCACAAAAATGTCGGCATAATTTGGAGAAAATACTTTTACGTCTACCGCGAGATTGATTGCGAATTGAGCCGGTGTAGTGGTTGTAGCGGCGACATATTGAACGGGACTGATGCCGGCGGGGAAATATGGCGAGCCAATGGTGATTGTGGGAGCTCTGGGCCAGAGAAAGAAAGTTGCAGTGCCGAGTCCAGCGAGAATAACAAGAATAATAACCCAGACAAAGATGCAACAGTTTTTACGCGTGCTGAATGCTCCACAGCAATATCTGCGAGAATTTAGTGGCGGGATTCTGGGCGGGAGATCAAGAGTCGATGGAGTCGAGCCGATGGAAGTCTCTTTTCTCGTAAGACTTCCTATTCCTGATGCTGCTGATGTGTTTGCGAGAGTGTTTTGCGAAGTTTCCATGTCGCGTTCGCGGGGGTCTTTCCAGGTACAAGTTCCATTTGGATCCACAAAGAAGAAGCATTTATGGTGGGATGACCATTCTGCACGCCAGCCAGAGGGAAGTGGTGTCTGTTTTCGGATGGATTGAAACTGGAGACGCGCTGGTTTCGACATGTTTGGACTGGTGTTTGGAATTTCGAGGAGAATAAATCTATCGGGCTTTCAAAACTTTCCCGCTGGCCAATTTCTTATCCAGTATCATTTATTAAATACAGTGGTTTCCCGTCTTTGAGATTCGAACTTTGCGTTCTGATTGTGAATTTGTGTTCACAGATGCCAAAGGGTTTCACTTTCACTCAATCCTGTCTCTTGAAACATGTAAAACAGGCAGGAAACCTTCAGTATAATCAATGTTTAGAGAGGCATGAATCTGACATGAATCATAGCGTTTAGAAAGCACAGATCCCGTAATTCTCTAACTTAATATTTTCAACCATGCTTGTTGCTGTCGGAACCACAAATTTGGCCAAATTGAGGGCAGTCACCCAGGCGCTGAAAACACTGTTTCCGAGTGAAACTGAGATTGAAGTCAAGGGCGTTCAAGTATCAAGCGGTGTTAGTGACCAGGTCCGATATTCATAGACCTGGATTCAAATTTGAGACTAACATCCTTGGACAGCCAATGAGCGACGATGAAACCATTCTTGGAGCAACAAATAGAGCGAATCGAGCGATGGAAGCAGTTAGAAATGCTGATTTTGGTAACCATTCACCCTGCTTGTTTCTGCATGAACTGAAATCAATCTTTCGAATCAGGCATCGGATTAGAGGGCGGAATTCAAAAAATCGGAGCACTGTATTTTGACGGAGGCTGGATCGTTGTTGTTGATCGAAAGGTGTGCAAACTGTCTGCTTGGTGTGAGGATTCTCATTTTACCTGCTAGGGGAAATCCGGAATCGGATGCTCTGCCCGCTATCAGTTATCCCAAAAGATTATGGACATGGTTTTAAAGGGAGATGAGCTGGGGATTGTGATGGACAAACTGACTGGACAATCTGACGTAAAACAAGCTGCGGGTGCAATGGGTGGGGTTTGACTTGCATTTTTGATTTCTGCGCGTTCTAGTTGACATTGAGGTTATATTTAGGAATTTTGACGAATGGAATTGTGAATCGCGACGTATGTTATATTCAAGGAATCTACTTTGCATTTTCGCAGTGGATTAGCGAAGAAAAGTATTGGATTTGATAAGGCTGCGAAATAAATTATAAGCGGGGTTCACTCAGACACGCGTGAATAATGCATGGAATGTCTTCTGTGTGGCTTTCTTTTGGTCCACAAAATTCACTGCAAAACAACATACTCAACACGATGGCACCGGCTGAAGTCCCTCAACGTAAGATTCTGATTCGCTCTGTCTCTACTCATCGGCATCTACTCTGGAATGCACCAGCAGCGACTGGATTCCAGAATTCTTCGAGGGCTCTGACAGTTGCCACCCAAATCCAACTTCAACATCCTATGCGATTCGTATTCTAAAAAGAACTTCTTTGCTTAGATCCTCTCATCGCACACAAGATTTCTCTTCTCAGAGACGCCCGAGTGAAGCCCAAGCAGTTCAGAGAACTTGTTAACGAGTTGGGTTTGCTTATCGGATATCATGCCACAGCCAACCTGGATCTTATTCAAACGAAAGAGGTATGAGAATCGGCTTTTAATTGACTGAGTGTGGAGACGGCTGCTGACTCGTGCATTGCACCGCTTTGACAGCTCGACAGTCCTGTTGCATCTTTCACTGGAGTTAAGATTAAGGATAAGGTGGCTATTTTCCCAATCATGAGAGCGGGACTCGGATTGGTCGATTGTAAGTTGTACCTCATTTTGGAGTGTCTTTCCGACCACTCACTCGATGCGCAGCATTTTTGCAACTCATTCCATCAGCGCGTGTGCATCATCTTGGACTGTATCGTGAACATGTATGCCTTTGATTTTACTGATGTTTGATGAGATATTTGTTTTGAAACGCGTTCAAACACTATAGAGCACACTGCTGCCTGTGGAGTACTACAACAAACTGCCAGCCCAATGTACGGTGGATCTTGGAATTGTTGTAGACCCAATGATTGCCACAGGAGGAACTGCGGTCGCCGCTATCAACATGCTGAAGGTATCAATCGATGAAAAAATCTAAACATATGACCAACGTGTCTGAAAAAAATAGGAATGGGGGCTCAAGAAAATCAAGTTCGTTGCTCTAATTGGATCGACATATGGCGTCAAAGTTCTGAGTGACGCTCATCCTGATGTCGAAATTACTGTGGGTGTGATTGATGATAAGATGACTGAGTCTGGGTATATTATTCCTGGGTGTGGAGATGCAGGGGATCGGTATGTACAATTCTGTCATCTTTTGTGTGTACGTCTATTCACATGTTTTCGTCTCTTCTGCAGAATCTTCAAGACTCTATGAAAACAGATTTCCTGCTATCTTTTCATCCTTTATTTTCTGGCGTTGAATTGTTTTCTGGAATATAAACTATTGACCAACTAATTCTTTATTTTAACGCACGATTGCAAAAAACGAGTAGAAACAATGTAA
Organism: Obelidium mucronatum; assembly: GCA_025765595.1. Taxonomy (NCBI): domain Eukaryota; kingdom Fungi; phylum Chytridiomycota; class Chytridiomycetes; order Chytridiales; family Chytriomycetaceae; genus Obelidium; species Obelidium mucronatum. The sequence goes on along the minus strand of JAIVFH010000046.1, from coordinate 1,811 downwards.
ATCACGCGTCAGAGTAAACATAAGCTTACTGACGAGAAGTGGCAGTAAATCCAACTTTGGCAAGGACATGTGGCTGGAGTTTGGGCAACTCCATATGTGATGACATCGTAAACAACGACTTCAAATGGACCTGCGTCTGGAGCAGTGAAAGTAAAAGATCTGACGATGTTTCCAGCGAAAGGTCTGTGGTATTCGTCAATGAGGACGTGACCAGGTTCGCGGTAGACATAGATGTCCTTTGATCCACTGGACAGCGCGTTGTCCACCACGTAGCTAAGCTCAACTGAAGACCAGGCAGGTACTTCAGTGGAGGCCGGATTTTTGATGACGGCAGCGGCGGCAAGTTGGAGGAGAGAGAGAACGGCAAGGACAAACATATTTGGTAACATTTCACTTATGTCGTTCCATGTATTCCACGGTGTATGCTCTTTTATACCCATCGTCATTACGATAACGTGTCGGATTAAATCCCAGCCTCATCTCTGATAAGATAATTGCGCAAAGCGACATGCTCATTGCTGAGAGTAACCCTGTTTTGGGGTTGCACTTGCCAATAAATTGTTATGAAAATTTGCATGCTATATAGATTGTGGGAGAACCCTTTTTTTGCACATATGTCACTCGATCCCTGTTATCAAAACTTGAGGCTGTGACCGTCGCAAAACATTCAATTCGTTCTCTACTTTCTGCACATTTTATTCCCTACGTTTCAATAAAGTGATATTCTATTACATGTCATTCTGTTGCTTTAAAAGGCGGATGAGAAATGTTCAGCTTATGCATTCATCTCACAGCGCATCAGATTCCGACCCTTTCACAGCGAAGTAGTGCTTAATCGAGACATTGGTGAGTGTATTAGGGAATTTAGGGTACATCTGCTTAATTTCCACAGTGTCATGAATGTGGTGTTTGCGAAGATGTTATGTATAGGTGGATAGACTCGCCGATCAAGAGCCCAACCTGAACCAACAATGCTTCAGACATCTGACAGACAGTAGCAGTCGGATTTAATCCCGTCCTCATTTCTGATAAGGCGATGGCGTGATGTGACATGCCTGAGTGTAACCCTATTTTGGTGGGCTTGCCTATAAATCCTGAAAATTTAGAAAGTCAAGATCGCGGGAAAACCCTTTTTTGCTTGAGTATCACTCCAATTCCCTCTTATCAAATCGAGGCTGGTTTTATTTAATATTTGTTATCTTGTTCACCATATGTGGGTATAAAACCTGGATGCTAACTTCCAACTATTTTCATATCCAACCAAAAACCAAAAAAACAACAAAATGCTCTTCATTGCTGCTCTTTCCCTCGTTCAGTTGGCTGCTGCCGCTATTGTTACTGCTCCAGCTTCTGGTACTGTTGTCCCAGCCTGGTCCCAAGTCCAAGTCACTTACCATGCCGACAACGCGCTGTCCAGCGGATCCAAGGATATTTACGTCTACCGCGAACCAGGCCACGTTCTCCTTGACGAAATCCACCGTCCATTCACTGGAGGACTCACCAGAAACTTCACCTTCACTGCTCCTGAAGCGGGCCCCTTTGAAATCGTTGTCTATGACGTGATTACTTATGGAGTTGCAAAGACTCCAGCTACTGTTATTGCTAACGTCGCCCTGACTTCTACTGCCCGTCGCTAAACATTCGTTTGTTGTCTCAGTTCTTTTGTTGTGTACTATATGCATTCTCTATTGAATCAATAAATTGAATCTTCTATCAGTAAATATCCGTCTCTCTGATTGATTTTAACGGTTCTATCTAATGTGTGACGAAGCATTCACCTCGTCTTCAGAACACGTTTAATAATACCGAAT